>JAVTVY010051683.1:0-259863 GCA_036873755.1 Hanleya hanleyi | reverse complement strand
CACTAGAACATCAAATTCAAGTTTCACAGCAACTTTAATTCTTTTCATTATATAATCCAAGAATTTTGTATTGGGAATAGAAAACTATTATTCTATATTATATGCCTAGCAGGTAAAACACATACAGATATCATTATTTATTACATATAAATGTATTTTACACACAGCTTTTCCATATGCTTTGCTATATGTAGATGGTTGTGGGAGTGGTTTACTGCTGGAATTTCTGTTCAAATTCTGTGTGCTAATATTGACATATATTATGTTCTGGTTTTTAGCCTATTTAATGCTTTTAGTATAGAACCTGTTTAGATACAACCCACTAGTTGAGTTAAATGTGCAAAGCTTAATATCCCATTTGGAGTGTTTTGTTTCCATAGCAACCGAATTGTGAATATTTTTCTTTATCCATTTCATAAATTCCCCTCCCACAGAAACCTGGTGCCAAGTAATTGTTAAGGCCAACATTAAAACTTCAGGTCAAGAACAAAATGGTATTAACCTATTAAAATGTAAATTTTCGAAAAGACCTCCTGCCAATCACATTCAATTTACCCATACAAACTAGCTTAAAATTCTCCTTGTATGATACATGTATGTGAAACTGGTCAGAAAATACCTGCTCCAAATTTTCCTTCCCAGAGTTATCAGTGCAGTTGATTATGAATTTCCGTAATGAGATTCATACCGTAACAATAATATAAATAATTTCAAAAACTCTTTCAATAACATGACTTTTATTAATAATCCCTAGGTAGATACATTTTCGCTTATTTGTTACTGTTTCAGCAGCAGCATGGTACCCTGTTATTGAAAATAGTATTACGAAGAACTGAAATTCATTATAGGAGTTATTGTGGAAATTGAAGTGTTTTCGATGTCAAGTGAAGGATTTTGGTACTTGAATAAGAACACCACAAAATTCTAAATATAATGAAAATATAAGTTAAAAATAATTAAACTTAACTCACAAGAAGATGTACCAAAACAGATAATTTTATTGTTACTCTTATATCATCATCTAGTTGTGTCAACTTTAATAGGCACTCACCAAAAACAGTATGTAAACACTGTTTATTCACTGCCTCATGAAAAATAACTTGAGAATTAATAAAAAATATGAAAATAAGGAAGGGTTAAATTAAGATTAAGAACAACGTACAACACAGAGCATTGTTATTGTTTTCAGTAACAAAACATTAAAGTATACATTTGGTTCTCAAATTAGTAACCTTATTGAAATAAGTAATGATTACATTTCATTAACTGTAGGAAATTAACTGGAGTGGGTGTCACCAGAGTTCTGTACTAACTCCTGCCATTATTAGGTGTGGGTTTTACAATTAATCCTCTTGTTTTCTTTCTGCTCTTTTTTTGCACGCTTTTGCTTCTTGACCTTTGACCTACCCTATCACGGACACAGAAGGAACAGGTGGGGTTCGCCTTTATATCATGATAATTAATTGTTAACGGTGAACTGCGAAGGTTTTCATATTTTTCTTTTATATTCGGCATGGGGTAGATATTAGGCTATTCTGCTTTCTTTGGTTTTATTTGAATTATTTTTCTAGTAGCGTCAGAAAAGTGCTTCGAGATGCAGATATCAAGCCCGGCGGATTTCAGAAATGAAATCTGCATTGTTTGATGCTAACCGGACGTCAATACTTGAGACATCCAAACTCAGCGGGACTTGAGGTACCAACTTGTAAAAGCAGACAAATTTCTTCGAACTTAATCAAGTGAAGTAGATAGACTGATATTTCCACATATATAATATAAAAACAAGAATCTGAAAACTTTTGCATTTCACCTTTAACAAAGCTGTATATCAAACCAGCAGATTCACCAAATGAAAGAGAAAAAGTAAATGAATTAAAGTTATTTTCTTTTCTTTTTATTACATTATAAGAAATCAAAATATAATAAAATTGTGTTTGTTTGTATATCTCAAAATATATTTTAATTTCTGGTTTGTTGTCTGGTTTTTCATTGAAATGGACCATCTTCCCATATATAAACACTGGAGAGTTAATCATTGAAACTTGCAGATTTTCGCTAGAATAATTGGAACTCTCGGGTTGGTAATGCTATTCATTGAGTAAAGATGCTGTCCAGCGATGAAACTTGGCCCAAGTTGGAGGAACCACCAGTGCACTCAAGCCACAGTATCGGCTTTACCTATAGGCATAAAATCGTTAGGTGTCGTTAGGTGCTTATTTTCATTTAGTTTGACCTAATAAAATGCAAATGCAACTAAATGTAAACAAAAGTAATTATAGAAACTGAAATGCTTTCAATATCGCTTACGATGTCATAAATATTTTGTTTATCAGAATCTGTTTCCCTCATCAAATGTGTCTGCTCTGATCGAAATGCATTTCTGAACATGTTTTATGAATGCTGTTTCCCTTTCATTCAAATTGCACAAACCAGGCAAAGAAGCCATCACGTCTGGGCTTTCCCCAGTCACTATTATTATCCCATGTGCTATGAAATATACATCTGTGGCTTAGATTTTAATATATGTAAATGCATATACCCCTAACTTTGCTAATTCGCTGTGAAAACTGTGACGTCATCTCTTATCTACTCACTATCTATTGAGTGTGGGTCGAGCACTCAATTTGACAAGGCCACATGAGTGTGTATTACCGAACTTGTCACCCAAACCACTAAATGAACCTACGAATGATTAAGTGCATTTGTAAGGTATAAATGCGTTCTTTGAGAAGCAAAGGAACTGAATATAAAGCGCGTTGAAAATGCTATTATAATGTATCCCAAATGTTAAAAGAATGATACTACATGTATGCGTGAAAAAAACACCAGACACCGAATGCTTTTACCCCTGAACACTGCGCACCATCAACAAAGTAATAGTACAGTGGGGTTTGCGGTAAAATCATCAAACGTTTAACATTCTTTTAGCTTTTGTTTGCCTCAGTTCAACATAAACACTCAGTATTGAAATGGATCTCATTAATGAATGACGGTCATCATACTCGCAGGTTATCATATTACGATATCAAATAGTGATATTTTCATTTCAATTTGCTTCCCGCTGAATCATTGATTACTCATGTGATCAAGCAAAAATGATATATCCACCCACATGCAAGTTTGAGATGCAAATTATTTGAGGCAATCAATGATCGAGTGGTAAATATCTAAGGTGAAAATATTTTGACATGATTATTTGAGAGTATGACACCCCACTCATAACTGAGATCCATTTACCAAACGATAAATGTTGAACCAAAAGCAAATGAGGGATTAGAGGACGTTCTAAGGCGTGCGTGACTGTCAAATTTGTGAAGCTTCGCCAGTAAAACCCCATATGCCACTGCACCTGTTGCATTACCCTGAACGATTCCAAACAATATCAGATTCCTAACTAATTAACGGATGAGCACCTTGGAGTATGTGAAGTGGTTGTTCCTCCCAACTCGGGTCAAATTTCATCACTGGGACAGTATCTTTACCTGGTGAATACCGTTACCACCCAGACACCTGAGAGTTCCAGTGATTGATTCTCCAGTGTGATATATATAAATGTGCAATTTTTGGTTCAATTCGATTCAATTCAACATGTTTAATGTGAAATCCCACATACATTTTGCAAGACCTTTTCATACTCCTATTAATTTTTGGTTGTGGTTTATTACATTAACACAAGATATTAAACAGCAAGGTCACCTTCAGTCCTGTCAAAGCTGAATGAAAAAAGTCGAAATGTTTCGTAAAGCTGCATATATTTTATAATATATTCAGAGTATTGCTTTTATTATGTTAATCAAATGTACTACTGTGTTCCATCAGTTGACAGTACTGGAGGTATATGCTGTACAATGTAGCTTTCTTAGTTGTGCTTAACATTGCTTTAATCATCATACATTTACTTCATTTCAAAGTCACCAATAAATGAATAAGGAGGCTTATATCAATTAAAAAATTCATGAAATTAAAGTTTGTGAATTAATTTTGTTTTAGAGAAACATTGATTATATAAATGTACCTCAGATATCATTCATGTTTCAACTTTTGCTGTCCTTTCTCCATGTTTTTATTTCCTGTACATTGATAATTTCGATATTTTGATGATTGGCTTGAAAATTTGATATTTGATGATGGTGCTAATATTTGACATTTTGTAATTCTGTGCATGTCAACAGAGTACTGATATTAGAACGGTTGTCAAGACAACGAGTATATTTAACCTGAAGGAGACGAGAGAAGCTCGGTTTACAGTGGATAAGACTCATCATCTTTTCTCATTCCTCTCTATGGTGGGACCCAGTCCTGATTGGTGTGTGGGTCAGTATACCAAATAAAACATTAGCATTTATTTTGTTCTGTTATTTTAATTTTCATTCACGTAAAATGATTAAATTTACTGTATGTTTTCAAGTTTTACTTAAATGAAATATGAATGTTTCAGTTTTTCATTATTTTTTAAGTGTAAGTTAAATAGAATGTAAAATGTTCCAGATTACAAACTTGTTTATAATGCTCAGGGTGGATTTCATTTTCATTTTCCAACAGTCACAATTAAAGGGAAATAACTCCTACTACTAGTCACAATAAAGGGAGATAATCAGGGGAAGTAATTAGTAGCCTGTGAGATTGATATTCATCTCTGTCCTTCCCAAAATGATAATAGTGATGGTGACTTGTATTATAATTCCAGCAATTTAAACACTTGGTATTTAATTGTTTAGGACTGAGTGGGTTTGACCTTTGTTTACCCAATTGTTCATGGGCTGGTGACCAGGTGATAGAGCTGTTCCCATGGGATGCAGGTACAGATAGTGGAATCACTTACATGGTACGTTTTTGCATCACCAAATGACACACATTCTCTACTCAACTTCATTCTTAGCAGTTACAAGATCATAATTATATCATCAAAATAGTTTCTTCTGAGAAAACTTATAGTCACTATAGTGTGCCCGAACTTATAATCACTATAGTGTGCCCGAACTTATAGTCACTATAGTGTGCCCGAACTTATAATCACTATAGTGTGCCCGAACTTATAGTCACTATAGTGTGCCCGAACTTATAGTCACTATAGTGTGCCCGAACTTATAGTCACTATAGTGTGCCCGAACTTATAGTCACTATAGTGTGCCCGAACTTATAATCACTAGTGTGCTCGAGCTTATAATCGTAGAATTTACTTCAAATTAATTCCATATCAACCTGAAATTTTGAATCATGTTAGAAATCTGCCTTTTCCACTTTAATTCCTGAACACGATTCACGAAGGGCGGACCGACTGATACACAGATGCACGACTCTCCTCTTAAATTTATGGTTCATACTATCCCTCTCTTTCTTATGGCATCTGAGAATATTTTGAATCGGTGATAACTGGACTATATATTTTTGACTTGGAAGTTTGCCAAAATTGTCATCAGTGTAAGCCAAATGATCCTTTCTTGGAATAGTGAGATAATTGATGCATATTTATCATAGTTACACCAGTTCATAGGAGTGGTCAACAATTTGCCTTCTATAGGTAGGAGAGGAAGATCAGGCATCACAAATGTACACCGCGAGTCACACGCCAATGCACCGGTCAGGTGGCCGGCACACACCTGTCACTGTCCATTAATTAAGAAGGATGTTTATCATTTATTCATCTCAATTATGAGATATATTTAATATTAATATCTTTATATATATATTTACAGTCTAAAAATGCTAAGTCAGATCCACCCGAGAAGATTCATCGGATCACTAACACATTCCCTGCCCACCCCGAGGCCCCCTTCTATAACCCCGGCGTGGCCATGAAACCCCTGGCTCGCCTCTACCTCAACCGACTCTACCCCAGGTTAGACACCGACAAATGTGTGGAAGGAATACCCGAGGGCCCAGAGGATACCGATCGATCACCGTCTGATGACGAACTTGTCGCAATGATGAAAAAGAAAATGATGATGCAAAAGAAACTACGTGGGTATAAATTGTGCTTGTAAAAATACTGTAGAATGAGTTTATTTTGGTAGATATTGAAGCATGAATTTCACAAATGGACAGATTTGCAAAAATTGCATTTTAGTAAAAATAAATTAATAGTTTATCACAGAACCTACGAAGTAGGGTTTGATATGATTTAAGTGTGTACTCGAGAGATGACTTGGGGGCCCTATGTGCTACCGTGAGAGAATTTATATAGCAGTCTCTAATTGACAGTGGGTACTATTAACTTTCCCAGATGTCACAGCTGGTGAGTCATTAGCGTAGCAACTATTATCGCCCTCAGTTCCTATTACCCTCGTCACTTATCAGCCCAGCAGTACAGCACGAGGTCACCCATCCAAGTCTTGACCGGGTTCAAAGTCGCTTAACTTCGGTGATTTTACAAGAACCGATGTGTCCAACATGATATGCCGTATCAGGGAACCTTAAAAAAGTCACAGTGTAACATACAGCCAAGGGTTCCCGATGGGCATGACAGTGCACTCGCTGAGCCATCAAATAAATAATAAAAAAATAATTATAAATCAAATTTTCATTAGAATTCGTACAGCTCAGAACTTGCTGGTAACAATGCCCTAATGCACATTCATGCCAAAAATCAAGGTTCTAATGTCAACGGTTCTTATTTTTGCCAACGAAAGGATTCGGATGGACTGACTGACTGAGTCACTCACTCACTCACTCACTCATTACCGGACAATTTGCAAATGGTAGCCTGCTTCGTAGGAAAATGCCATTGAAATAACCTACAATGTCATGAATATTAATTCTATTTGATTATCTTGTATTGATTTAATCACATCAGACTATTCAATGAGAAAATAATTCTTTAAAATATTAATCATATTATAAATCAGCAATTGTCAAGATTTTTTTAAACTAAGATTAATTCAATGAAAAAAAGTCCTATTCCATATAAGGTTTTTTAAAATGAACCCCGCCAATCGAAATCTTTTGTATGAGCTTGAAGTGTTTTATGGCAGGCAGTTTCGAGGAAAAAACGTAGTGAAAAGCTTAATAATCAACTTTAATATTTCAGAGATAGAGAAATGTTCCACAACAGAATGGGCCGACTGGACAGAGTGTACAGTGACATGTGGTGTGGGATTCAAGTACCGAAAACGGATGTTCATGAACCCCATGGTCTCGGAAGACATGTGTGGACTCTCCTTACAGGAGACTGACAACTGTATCGGGGTGGAGAACACGTGTGGCGGGGATCTCCGCAGCATTTACAGTTACCGTGATCAAGCTCGTAGCAGAATTCCGAATCGAAAGAAAAACAAAAAAAAGTTTCAGGTCACATATAATGAAGCACCCGATCCCAACGACCCATGCGCTATGACGCCGTGGTCTGATTGGTCGCCGTGTAGCGTCTCGTGTGGTAAGGGCATGCATGAACGCTTCCGTATGTTCCTGCACAAGTCGGGTACGGATATCTGTAGTCAGTCAAGGATGGAGAAAGAGGTGTGTATGTCCAGTGTTATCGACTGTGATAAGGCCACTATGATGAAGAATTTCACAGGTAAGCTCAGTCATCTATATTTATATTAGCACAACTGTATGTGAAATTCCAGTGGCATGTTCATAATGGGTTAATCTTTTCAAACAATAAACATATGGATCCATACTATGGCCATCCATTCAAAAATTCAAATGTTCTTCTCAAATTTGCCTATGAATATCAACATTCTCAGTAAGTGGAAATAATTTCATGGCAGATGTAGAATGATCGAATGAATGAACTTTTCACAAATTAACTCAGTATTTATTTATACTGGTAAGTTTTATGTCATTTCGATTGATGCATATCCTCTTAACTAGAGATTTATATATTTTCCTGTTTTATGGGACGGTTTGAATCATGGTAAGCTCAAGTTATTGATGAAATGTTCAGGTATTGTCTGAAATATCCTATACTCCCCATGTAATGGACCTCACTGATAATACCCTATGTTACCGGTCATCTTACAGCGGTATGCAGTCAGCGAGGAGATAGGGGGCTCTGCAGGGGGAAATTTCCTCGATGGTACTATGACACAACCATGGGTAAATGTCTTCCATTTGACTACACTGGTTGCCGTGGGAACGATAATAACTTTGAATCTCAAGAACAGTGTGACAGACTGTGTGGAGTACATATGGGTGAGTTCTATGATTGAAACAAAGTAATGAAACAGTCAAGTTCAACAAGAATGGGTCATCATTCTGATGTGGCATTGACGTGCATAGTAACTTGATCTGACATCAAATGCCCTGGATATACTATTCAGGTTACTGATGAAATGAGTTCATCTGGTTGTGCAATTTAAGTTACTCAAATGACATAATTTGATCTGTATGTGCCTCAAAATTTGCTCGGACTGATAAAATTAATTCTTATGGACTGTGCCATTTAAGTTGACATAAATTTAAAAGATGTGCCGTTTAAGTAAAGGACAAAAATCGACACAGATGGGCTATTTAAGTTACTCTAATGAAAACTTTATCTGGATGTGCAATTTAAGTTACTCTAATCATATTAATTGATACTGATATGCTACATGTACTTTGATGACTTATTGACCTGAATATGCCAATCAGCTACTCTAATGTCATTAAGTGATTTGGATAAACTATTCAAGTTACTCTAATGGCATTGATGGATCTGACATTTAAGTTACTGTAATAAACAGCATTAATTTAGAATATGTACTCTAGTGGCATAAATTGACCCAGACATGCCATTTAAGTTACTGTTATTCAAATCTGGATGTGGAATTATAAAGACCATAAAATGACCATATGTACCATTTAACATACTTTAATGATAAATTAACCCAGATGTGCCATTTAACACACACAAATCAATTGATCTGGATGTGCCATTTAAGTTAAAAGTGATAGATGTGCCATTTCAGTTATTCTAGTGAAATGAATTCATCTGGATATGAAATACATCTAGATCATTTATGTCATTACAACTTAAATGGCACATCCAGATCAGTGAATATCAGTAACTTAAATGGCACATCCAGATGATTGAAGGTATATGTTAAAATGGCACATTCAGAACAGTGAATATCATAAGAGGAACTCAAATGGTACATCCGTGTCAATTCATGTCATTAGTGGGTGTTAAATAAGTTAAGTTAATCTAATGGCAGATGGACCTGGATAAATATTATTTAAGTTACTCTCATCGCATAGAATGATCTGAATGCACCATTTAAATTATTTCACCCTTGCCAATTCCAATGCCAATACTTGATAATGGCCACTGCCATCCACATCGCTTAACTTTTAATCTGCATCTAAATCTTAAGCTGAATACAATTTTGTCCATTGACACAGATGTACAATTTACGATACTCACTATTTTCACTATTTGACCAAGTTCCACAATCACCTATCATCCATTGCATGGATATCTACAATCACAATAAAATGCATTACGGTATTGTGTTGACAAACAGGCCAGGGGTTATTCTAGCCCAAAATTGTTCATAAACTCAATTTCAAAATTTTGAAAACTCAATTTTTTTTCGCGCCTACGGCGCGCAAAGAAATCTACAATACTCAATATTTTTGCCCTTTTCATCAAAAAAATGATGAAACTCAATTTTTCCAACTTTTTCATCACACCAATTACAGAACTGAGGTTAGTCATATGTTTGATCATATGTTTACGAAACTTCTTCAGAAACCATAGGTTGTTTAGCATGACCTCATGCTAATTAAAACATACATGCTAGATGCTATAATCATTAATTATTGAAGCTAAATTTTTTACCATTAACAGAGAAGACTGTGATCGAATATACAACCTGGCAACATTCCTATTGTACAGATTTATACACTCTGAAATCTCTCATAAATATCGCCAGAAAAAAATATTTATGAAATAATTATTCTTTAAAGAGACATTTTAAGTTTGCTTTATTTTAATTGAAACATTATGTAAATAATTATGGTAGACAGTAAAACTCAAATGCACACACATTGTGTAAACAGAAATCAAGGGAAAAAACTCTTACTTGTGATCAATATTAAAGATAACTGCAGAATTTATTACCCGAATTTTCAACATCAGGAGTCCCCTCTTATTGAAATCTTCTTTATTTCTTTTACACTGATTGAAGATATGGATTCTCTGTCCACGGCGACGAATTTTGTATGTCCGTCGTCCTCAAGCTACGAGTATAATATTGGTCGACAGTCTGTGTTGTTGTTGTTGTCGGGAGTGAAGACGTGAAGCGCTCGACCACTTCGCTCAAAAGCGTTTCATCAGATAAATGGATGGTTAAATGAATTGGTTGATGAGTAAACAACTGATCCATAAACTGAAACCACGATGGCTTTGGTACGCGACCGTCAAAAGTGCCAGAGTTAAAAATTTACTGCCACGTGCTTGACACGAGGGAATCCTCGCTAGAAAAGGACTGTGCCTCGTTTTGAACTACGACTTTCCCCAAGAATGTGAACCAAGATGGCGGCTCTTCAGTCGCCTTCGCGCTGATTCGCGCTGTGAAGGTTCATTCGTTTTACTTAGATTTGCTTACTTATTTCTTTTACGAACAATAACTACTGATAATTAAAATACATGCGGCATTATTTATTTCCAAAATATTGATGCGGGCGGGTCATGCGAAACAACCTATCAACTGACAACTGGTATGTTGTGGGAAAACTCAATTTTTTTTTTCGTGCGCTTCGCGCACAAACGGCAAAAATTGCAAAACTCAATTTTTTTAATCAAAACTCAATTTGAAATTTTTCTGCAAAACTCAATATATATTGTTTTTCATCGTGGTAACCACGATGAAAAAACGGCTAGAAAAACCCCTGCAGGCAAAAGCATAATTGGTATTAATTTGCTGAGAAATGTGTTGAAGAATACATGTATATTGACAGTGACTTCGTTAGATGTTATATTTGAGTTATTGAAATAACATTTTAACTTAATTACATCATTCATTCAAATATTTCTCTAAGTAATTCAGGTGATATTGTGTCATTATTATGGTGTAGAATGTTTTCAGCCTGGATGTTAACAACATACATATTTGTTTTATTTCCGAGCAGCGAGTCTGCACACTCCCAGGAATGATGGTACAGGAGAGCTGCCCAGTGAACCAGACGCTCTCAAGCTCCTCATGATGAAGAAGCAAATGATGATGAAACAGCAACAGGAACGAGAACAGAGAGAACGACAGGAATGGGAAGCTCGTCAGAGGGCACCAAAAGTCGACTGTATGGTCACGCCGTGGTCAGATTGGACCCCATGTTCAGTCAGCTGTGGCAAAGGAATAACGACCAAAATTCGCATGGTCAAAATCGAACCACAAAATGGAGGAAGAAAGTGTCCAAGAAGACTTATGAAAAAGAGAAAATGCAAACGACGGAAATGTGGTACGTAATTTGATTACATGAACAATGTATAGACCAATCAAATTTCACCATGTCAGGTAATCTCCATATTTTCACTTCCGTATTTTGATTGGCCTAGCTGTAACAGCTGTACAAGTTATGCGTAGTTATAACCCCCTATGCTGGGTGCCTATGTAAGACTAATTTTTTATATACTCATTTTCAAGATGGAAGTTGAGCAGCCCCAGGCGCCAATGTAAAACCTGTGTCTACTGTGTTATTAGAGCTATTAGACTGTCTCATGTTAGGGAAAAGGGTGCACATGCAGAGCACTCTGCTTCTACAAAAGCTCACAAAACAAGATTTAAAAAATATATTAAACAATTTACTCAGATGAGAAAAAATATAGCCATTTCTTTTCAGGATTTTACACACAAACAATGCCATAATGTTAGCTTCTATGTACAGCAACATATATTACCGCCTTCAGCATAAAGTTTAGCAATGTAAAATCCTTTTGAGAGTTACTTCCCATTAATCAGTTGTCTATTGTTTTTCACCTTATTCCTTTTGTTCCTTTCTCAGCCATTAACTGCAGACTTTCAAAATGGACGCATTGGACACATTGTAGTGAAACGTGTGGGAACCATGTTATCCAGCAGCGAACACGACGGGTGGTCAAGCGACCCAAACATGGTGGCCGGCCGTGTGACCCAACATTAGAGAGGCGATACTGTAAATTACCGGCATGTCCGAACCAGAAGGTGAGGCAGTAAGAAATCAGCCCATAATATTAATTGAATCCATCATCAAGCTCGATATTTATTTAGACAAGTGTTTCACCTGGAAACAGTTACTCTCCTGATCAATGCATGCAATCGGCTCTCACAATATGGTGAAACAAAGAAACATACATGTACATGTAAAGCATAAACATAAAGCAAGTAAATGTCTAGGCATTATGATTTCTAAAACTTTCTATGCATAAACATGATCATGATATAGTGATATGATGCCTCACAATGTTTCAACTTGTTTTATGCAAGTACCGGTACATATATTAATTTCAGCAGATCAGATGGTTATGCTTTCATAACTGCATTTATATTTCTGCATTTATTAACCGTCTCATTATTATCTACTCGATGTAGATTGGAAATAACATTACCAGTCACACCAGTTATCTTGGTTATGCATACATGAGCATTATGTCAACTGAACTATAATCTAGCATAGGAGGAGTTAATTATGCAGTTATAATATTTTGAGTTTGTAATAAACATAATGAATAGATTGTTATATGATATGACATTTTGCTCGTCACTGAGCTGTGATGGTCCATTGGTATTACACTCATGGATTGTCCCTGTGATGACCAACCTTGTCTCGATGTTACAATGTGCACAGCTATGAATAAATGGTTAAATGACATGACGTATTGCCCATCACTGAGCTATAATGGCCCATAGGTATTATACACCCATGGATTGTCCCTGTGATGACCAACCTTGTCTCGGTGTTACAAAGTGCACAGCTAGCTTTATATTGAAGCCATTGTTATATGATATGATTGCACATCACTGAGTTATTTTGAATATGAAATGATTTTTGAAAGAGAAAGAATAATCTGTTATCAGTGTGTTATCAGACACAAACCCAGCTATAAGCATGTCAATACTCTACAGACCGAGCTTAATGATGACCCATATAGGTATTACACCCTTGAATTGTACATGTTCATATAATAAAACTAAACAAATTAATTTCTGAACAGCTTTTTATTCCATTTCAATAACTTTTGCTCTTTTTCCCTCTTGTAGAATGAAAAAAGTTCCAGTGCTGGTGGATATTATTATCCAATGGCCCAGTCTGGACTGTGAATAATCAAACAGCTCCGCTTCAGTTTCCATGGTAACATGTGACTGTGAATAAGACACCTGCTCTGCTTTGTGTTTCCATGGTGATTGCAATTCTGAGGCCAATACTCATTCACCTGCCTCCATCTGAAAACTGGACAATACACTGAGAGGAACCTTTATGCAGATAGGTGGGACCGAAAACTGACGTGAGCTGTGTCAAGCCTGGATGAACGAGTACATCTGTGGGTTATGGAGAAGTGATAAAAATTCACTGTACTGTGGTTGATCAAGGAATAATAATTATTCAAAAAATATATACAAAGACACAGAGTTGTTGAGTTTTTCAGTGTCTATGCAGACAGACCTGTGAAGCTGCAATTACAGCTTGAAAAGATCTGAGATCACGCCATTAAATGTCGACTTTTCCATTTGAAAACAGATGTTATCTGAAGTTGATCAACACATTCAGATAAATCTAGAGAGGCTGTTTTTCTGACGTTTATTGTCTTGTTAAACAATGATGATGAAAAATAAATGAATTTAGCAGTATATATACCTAATAGATTGCAGTCAGTCTACCTCTATAATGTCAGTAATCTATAATAGCCAGTCGGTTCAAAAAGGATCCATTGAACTCTTCAATTTGAAAAGATTTCATTTTATGCTGTAATTTATTGTATCTAATTCTTGTTGAAATATCTTGCGATGAACCTGTTAATGTATTATATGCAAACTCCAATAAATTGTAAATTAACTTTCCACCAATCATGGTATGATTACAATTCTCTGCGCTGCCATTTACCATGACATTATAATATTACTGTTAGTGGGTCACAATAGTCATTTTGAACCATTAAATGATATATATGTACTATATTATATCTCAGGAAATGTTTTAGAGTTCATTGTATAATGCATAATTGTTCAGGATTTCCAATTTACAACTGGATTGGTTATTTGTTAATACTGCTAGAATTAGAAATTCACAAACGTGACGGAAGGAAAAGATTTTTCAAGGGTTATACATAATACATAGTACGGTTTATTTCTGGCGAAATATGAAATGTTGCTGTATGCAGTAAAACAACATCTTCATACACGAGAGACTTCCTCCGTTCACACTAAAAATTATTTGTATATCGAACCACCTAAAGCATTGAAAATCTGAGGTGTAAATTTCATTTACAAACCAGTGGCAAGACAATTAGAACATACCCAAAGACTGTGTGTCAGGTGACATATTTCCTTGGTAGTTACATCATTCGTCCTAATATGGCGATAGGGCATGGCCAGATAAATAGAACAGCCAAACAATAACCCACTCATAGGAAACATTTCGAAATTCGAATAGATTCAAGGTCAAGGATGTTTCATGACCATAAATTCTTTTGAAGAGAACCGATTGGCTGATACATCAAGACTAACTGAGAAGTGTGAACGGAGAAGTCGGTGTGTGTATGAAGATGTAAAACAAATAGATGTATTGAAAATACGGTGAATGATCTAATTATACAATCCTCTAAGTATTCAGTCCCCTCCAGTTTATTGGACAAAATTCAATGAGACCTCTAAATGAACTTTACCACCCCATAAAATCGAGGAAAGAAATGATATCTGCATGATTTTCAGATGATTGTTAACTTCCTGTTCCTATTGACCACCCTTGATTTCATGGTGGGAAATCTCTCTTCCTGTGATTGGATAATTCGATCATTTACCGTATATTGTCATTATCTGTCAGTTTGGGAAATATTAATCAAGTTAATTTGTAAAAGAAAAGTGTGCATACCAATATGTTCTCCAACTACATGTATATATGCATGGGATCTCAATTCAGTGTTTCTCAAGCACGGAATGGTCGAGTCATCCATTCAAATGTCCATGCAGCAGAAATGTCCAGACCCCATGCACTTTCTGTACATTGGTTCAGTAGAGAATGGCTTTCATCAAATGAAACTTCCTTCCCAGCAAGCAACAGTTAGATATTAGGTCATTTCATGGACACTTTAGACAATGATGACGATGTCATATGGCTGATGCAAACAGTAGTTTCAGACTGGATTCATTCTGCTTGTTGGTCTTACCCTCTTGAAGCTGCTACGGAAAATCAATTATTGTGTTTAAAGACACCCCTGAGGAGAACTTGCACCATGCCAGTATCGTAGTGCATGCTGGGAGATTGTCACATTCTTGGTTGACGAAATCCTTGCTGATGAGTAAACATTACTCGGATGCTAATTGCTTGATATAATATATGAAGTAGAGCTACGCTCTCAGAAAAGTGGGTTTTCCAAAGAGCCAACCATTGTCTTGTCGTGTTCGCTGCATTTAGGATCATCTGCAAACTGGAAAAATCTTGTTTGTCAATACTGTTCTTTTAGAAACCAACTACTTTAAGCCAATTAAACCAAGTTGGTTTCTTGGAAAGCCACCTTCTGAGAGTGTAGTATTTGACAACTGACGGTACTTTCATTGCCACGATCAGATTATCTCTCTTTTGCGACATACGCACGAGGAGGGTAACATTTCCAATTTTCTCCCACAAAACAAAGATATATATAGAAGACAATTCAAACTGTGAATCTCCAAAATATAGGATGAAATATTTCTGATGAATCATTGAAATGCTTCCAAAATATCAGAGCTGAATGTCAAGAAATTTTTTCTCAATAGTTTTCTGTCTATAGATATATTGCTCTAGACTGGTTATTTCAATCCTCCAAACTTGATTGGAGTGTAAGTAGGTCTGCAGTAGCTATTCAGTATGTATGATTGGAGTGTAAGATCTGCAGTAGGTATTCAGTATGTACATATATGTAACCCGTTACAATCTTGTCTTTGACAAAGGAATTTTAAGACAAAATGTATAAAATGTTATCCATGTTATCACCGAGTCAAATTGTTTCTTTAATGTCTCACTTACAAAATAAATAAATTAAGATACATACTACAGAGTTTGGTTAAATATTTATTCTGTCAGTGTTATGTGAATAATCCATTAGGTTAAATGGTCGTACACAATGATATGAAAAAAAGGTCTGATACAGATAATCAGTTCAACTGGGATAGTACAGTCATACTTCAAACTAGCCTTGGTAGCCCACAGTTGTCTTCAGGGAAGGTTGTAAAATTTATAAAAGGACATCCATTTGTATTTCTAAATGTGTCCAAGAAGTGGATTACTAGTATTGATTAACTGACCTATATATTGAACCACCCGTACTGTCACATTGGGAGGAATAGGACGTAGCTACTGGGGCAAGATAACGCACACAATCATTGAGTTGGTTCGAATTGATTTGTAGTGGAAATGTACACCTGGGAGTTTGAAGGCTTCAGGTGGTCTTTTATATCAAGTTTGTAGAACTTGGCTCGACTTATGAAGACGGGTTAATTGTGCCAGTCGATACCGCTATTTTGTGATTGGTCCTCATCCAGGGGCTAGAGTTTGCCACATAGCATCATTTGTGGTGACTGAACCGTAGTTAAGACGGTGGGGCTGCAGCGTAAGGGCCAGACAGTATCAATTCATACACATTTTTCAGATACTTTGTCTACGGATTGCAGAGGGTGTTAAATACAGCTGTAAGGCATGAAGCATTACTTCACCGTGTGACGCAGGGTACTGGAATCCAGAACCAACATTAAATTTCACCAGGAAAATGACATTGTTTGTAGTTCGGCAGAGACCGGTTAAGGAGATACAAAATAACAGAAAAAAAAATGCCATCATCAGGTGTATTCTTACATAATCTTGGATGTTTCAGTGTTACTTGAGGATTTAAAACCAGTCTATTTTATGTGGCAAAGAGAGAAAATAACAATGTGTGATTATTCCTTTTCATTTAAGCCGAATGGAGCTCTGGTGTGCAGCTGGTAAATCCAGTAAACCTCGCGCAAACGGCGCTTGGTGGTGCTGGATTCAAGAGACGGGTCTGTCTTAAGAACTTCAATGATTTGATAGTTGATGTTGACAGAGTGACCATGCGACCAGAAATGTCTTGGTGCAGGGTTATCACTGCGATTCCGAGTGTCGTTGAAGTGTTCTCGAATTCGCTCATGAAATGTGCGTTTGGTTTCTCCAACATATTGTTTGGAGCAGAGGGAGCACGTGATAAGGTGGATCACATTCTGAGTATCTGGTTTGCATTGAAGCAAGAGACCAGTGGGTGCTCTGTTTTTGTCGATACAATGCTGTAGAAAATGGAGGTGGGCGGTGTGCTGCTCGGTCCTACACAGGATGTTCCTTGTGAGTCGGTACGTGGCCATAGCATCTTCGGGAAGGCGTGGGCTTCCTCTGCGGGGGTCTGCGTTGGTCCCGCTGGTGCTTGGTTCTCCGTCGACCCTCCTGCGTTTTCGTTGTTGGTCATCGGTCTCTTGTCTGAGGTCGATGACAGATGAGATGGGCGTGACTGTGTCCATTTCATCAAGGTTCAGGTTGAGTTCCTCTAAGGTAAGCGAGGTGCTGCTGCTCGATCCTGGTGCTTAATTGGCTGGTTGGGCCATGGCTCTGCCTTCTGTAGTGGTGGTTGAGTAGGAGTAGGTACAAGTGGAGAGTGGTGAACCAGTACAGTTGGAGAGCCTGGAGTGACCAATGGATTCTTCTGGATGGTGCCTGACCGGTTTCGATCTGGTGTGGATCTCATCAGAGGCTTGCAGATGGTGACTGCTTTCCGCTTTATATACCTGCGGGCAGTTGACCGGTGTTGTCAAGTGTGACCGGTATGTTGACCGGTGAAAACAAAAGTTGGCAAGCTGTTGGCCTGTGTTGTTAGGTGGTTGACATGTTGACCGGCAGATTGGCTTCTGGGTCGGCATGTTGACCGGTAGGGGTTGCTGGGGGCCGATGTTGACCGGGAAACAGCAGAAACGGCCGAAAGTGTTGGCCGGTAAGGTAAAGGAAGCGGATTAGGCCTCAATGTGGGCTCTGGAGGTCTAAAGTTTGGCCTAATGGCCAAAAGACCGAAAAAAGAAGACTAAGGCTGTCTTATGAAGAAGCAAATAAATGTTTTATTTGTAGAAGGCTCGAAAGTCATTGTAACAATCAGTGATGACATCACAATGAGTTAGGAATCTCGACGTTAAATGGCGTCGAGAGCGCCCAAGACGTCATGTGTGACGTCAACAAAGAACTAGACTGCTTGTCTTTATAAGCGACGTCATAAAGGTGACATCGCGGCCTGCAGAGTATGTACTCTCTCAGTGTGGCCCAGGAAAAGGAAAATACACACAAAGGAGGTGTACAATATGGCAAAGAGAGAAAATAACAATGTGTGATTATTCCTTTTCATTTAAGCCGAATGGAGCTCTGGTGTGCAGCTGGTAAATCCAGTAAACCTCGCGCAAACGGCGCTTGGTGGTGCTGGATTCAAGAGACGGGTCTGTCTTAAGAACTTCAATGATTTGATAGTTGATGTTGTTGACAGAGTGACCATGCGACCAGAAATGTCTTGGTGCAGGCTAATCACTGCGATTCCGAGTGTCGTTGAAGTGTTCTCGAATTCGCTCATGAAATGTGCGTTTGGTTTCTCCAACATATTGTTTGGAGCAGAGGGAGCACGTGATAAGGTAGATCACATTCTGAGTATCTGTGGTTTGCATTGAAGCAAGAGACCAGTGGGTGCTCTGTTTTTGTCGATACAATGCTGTAGAAAATGGAGGTGGGCGGTGTGCCGCTCGGTCCTACACAGGATGTTCCTTGTGAGTCGGTACGTGGCCATAGCATCTTCGGGAAGGCGTGGGCTTCCTCTGCGGGGGTCTGCGTTGGTCCCGCTGGTGCTTGGTTCTCCGTCGACCCTCCTGCGTTTTCGTTGTTGGTCATCGGTCTCTTGTCTGAGGTCAATGACAGATGAGATGGGCGTGACTGTGTCCATTTCATCAAGGTTCAGGTTGAGTTCCTCTAAGGTAAGCGAGGTGCTGCTGCTCGATCCTGGTGCTTAATTGGCTGGTTGGGCCATGGCTCTGCCTTCTGTAGTGGTGGTTGAGTAGGAGTAGGTACAAGTGGAGAGTGGTGAACCAGTACAGTTGGAGAGCCTGGAGTGACCAATGGATTCTTCTGGATGGTGCCTGACCGGTTTCGATCTGGTGTGGATCTCATCAGAGGCTTGCAGATGGTGACTGCTTTCCGCTTTATATACCTGCGGGCAGTTGACCGGTGTTGTCAAGTGTGACCGGTATGTTGACCGGTGAAAACAAAAGTTGGCAAGCTGTTGGCCTGTGTTGTTAGGTGGTTGACATGTTGACCGGCAGATTGGCTTCTGGGTCGGCATGTTGACCGGTAGGGGTTGCTGGGGGCCGATGTTGACCGGGAAACAGCAGAAACGGCCGAAAGTGTTGGCCGGTAAGGTAAAGGAGCGGATTAGGCCTCAATGTGGGCTCTGGAGGTCTAAAGTTTGGCCTAATGGCCAAAAGACCGAAAAAAGAAGACTAAGGCTGTCTTATGAAGAAGCAAATAAATGTTTTATTTGTAGAAGGCTCGAAAGTCATTGTAACAATCAGTGATGACGTCACAATGAGTTAGGAATCTCGACGTTAAATGGCGTCGAGAGCGCCCAAGACGTCATGTGTGACGTCAACAAAGAACTAGACTGCTTGTCTTTATAAGCGACGTCATAAAGGTGACATCGCGGCCTGGAGAGTATGTACTCTCTCAGTGTGGCCCAGGAAAAGGAAAATACACACAAAGGAGGTGTACAATATGGCAAAGAGAGAAAATAACAATGTGTGATTATTCCTTTTCATTTAAGCCGAATGGAGCTCTGGTGTGCAGCTGGTAAATCCAGTAAACCTCGCGCAAACGGCGCTTGGTGGTGCTGGATTCAAGAGACGGGTCTGTCTTAAGAACTTCAATGATTTGATAGTTGATGTTGTTGACAGAGTGACCATGCGACCAGAAATGTCTTGGTGCAGGGTTATCACTGCGATTCCGAGTGTCGTTGAAGTGTTCTCGAATTCGCTCATGAAATGTGCGTTTGGTTTCTCCAACATATTGTTTGGAGCAGAGGGAGCACGTGATAAGGTAGATCACATTCTGAGTATCTGTGGTTTGCATTGAAGCAAGAGACCAGTGGGTGCTCTGTTTTTGTCGATACAATGCTGTAGAAAATGGAGGTGGGCGGTGTGCCGCTCGGTCCTACACAGGATGTTCCTTGTGAGTCGGTACGTGGCCATAGCATCTTCGGGAAGGCGTGGGCTTCCTCTGCGGGGGTCTGCGTTGGTCCCGCTGGTGCTTGGTTCTCTGTCGACCCTCCTGCGTTTTCGTTGTTGGTCATCGGTCTCTGAGGTCGATGACAGATGAGATGGGCGTGACTGTGTCCATTTCATCAAGGTTCAGGTTGAGTTCCTCTAAGGTAAGCGAGGTGCTGCTGCTCGATCCTGGTGCTTAATTGGCTGGTTGGGCCATGGCTCTGCCTTCTGTAGTGGTGGTTAAGTAGGAGTAGGTACAAGTGGAGAGTGGTGAACCAGTACAGTTGGAGAGCCTGGAGTGACCAATGGATTCTTCTGGATGGTGCCTGACCGGTTTCGATCTGGTGTGGATCTCATCAGAGGCTTGCAGATGGTGACTGCTTTCCGCTTTATATACCTGCGGGCAGTTGACCGGTGTTGTCAAGTGTGACCGGTATGTTGACCGGTGAAAACAAAAGTTGGCAAGCTGTTGGCCTGTGTTGTTAGGTGGTTGACATGCTGACCGGCAGATTGGCTTCTGGGTCGGCATGTTGACCGGTAGGGGTTGCTGGGGGCCGATGTTGACCGGGAAACAGCAGAAACGGCCGAAAGTGTTGGCCGGTAAGGTAAAGGAAGCGGATTAGGCCTCAATGTGGGCTCTGGAGATCTAAAGTTTGGCCTAATGGCCAAAAGACCGAAAAAAGAAGACTAAGGCCGTCTTATGAAGAAGCAAATAAATGTTTTATTTGTAGAAGGCTCAAAAGTCATTGTAACAATCAGTGATGACGTCACAATGAGTTAGGAATCTCGACGTTAAATGGCGTCGAGAGCGCCCAAGACGTCATGTGTGACGTCAACAAAGAACTAGACTGCTTGTCTTTATAAGCGACGTCATAAAGGTGATATCGCGGCCTGGAGAGTATGTACTCTCTCAGTGTGGCCCAGGAAAAGGAAAATACACACAAAGGAGGTGTACAATATGGCAAAGAGAGAAAATAACAATGTGTGATTATTCCTTTTCATTTAAGCCGAATGGAGCTCTGGTGTGCAGCTGGTAAATCCAGTAAACCTCGCGCAAACGGCGCTTGGTGGTGCTGGATTCAAGAAACGGGTCTGTCTTAAGAACTTCAATGATTTGATAGTTGATGTTGTTGACAGAGTGACCATGCGACCAGAAATGTCTTGGTGCAGGGTTATCACTGCGATTCCGAGTGTCGTTGAAGTGTTCTCGAATTCGCTCATGAAATGTGCGTTTGGTTTCTCCAACATATTGTTTGGAGCAGAGGGAGCATGTGATAAGGTAGATCACATTCTGAGTATCTGTGGTTTGCATTGAAGCAAGAGACCAGTGGGTGCTCTGTTTTTGTCGATACAATGCTGTAGAAAATGGAGGTGGGCGGTGTGCCGCTCGGTCCTACACAGGATGTTCCTTGTGAGTCGGTACGTGGCCATAGTCTATTTTATGTGATTAGATAGAAATTCCATGAAAAAAATGCCGGTTTTCAAAGAAAGAGCTCATATAAGAAGTTAAAATGTCACTTTCAATGGCTCATAGTTTTGTGGAACTGTACCGGAAAATCTAAATACATGTAAAACTTCTTCAAAGCAGTAGTATGGCAACATGACCAACCATGATCATGTATAATGCAAAATTACTCTGACTTCACTGAGTTTGTCGACTTTCATTCATTGGTGTCCATGTAATTGTCTTGAAATTTGGGTAACACATATCCAATTCCAAAATCCTTTCATAATTGTTTTCCTCGAAGTTCCTTTTTTTTTCTATCCCTACTTTGGTAGATTTCTCTGGAACCTGCATAAACATTGCATAATATCATCCTGGATATGTGCCGAAATATTCACTGCTCAACCATCTCAGATCTTCAAATAACTGACAAAGATTTATTATGAGATTAGTACATAGTACTGTAATGTTTATATCACTAGTTTTCAATTTTAGTCAGCAAGTCAGTAGTAAGTTAACAGAACAGTTATGTCAGATCTAAACGAGAATTAGATGTTAATTCAATAATCTCCCTATGATAGATTAAATGAGCCAAAATTGGCTTCAATATATGCCCACACAGCATTCAGCCAGATTACTTGAGTGCAACAAATAACTTTCCCCAAATACAGCATATCATTATCAGTGAATGAGAATTTGGTGACCTTCGACTTTTTGACCTCAAAATCAATTGAGATTTTCTTATTCAAAGATTGAACACAATCCAAAATGTAAAACAGGAGAGATCATCAGATTGAGAAGAGATCTTGATACACCAACACACTTCAAAATTAATAGGACAGGGTTTACTGAAATGTGCTCGCATTCAACAGCACTGAATAGGAATTGCAGCACGAGGATTTTTACTATATCTCCTGGTGTTCAGGTGGCAGTGAACTTGCCCTTTGGCCTTGAGATATCACGAATAAAATTATTTTGTACCCATGAATATCAAAAGTTTGGTATCAATCCATAGCCTAGAACTGAATATATCGCCCAAACAAAAGTTAACACACCAATTAGGCAACAGATCAACCTTTAAACTGAGGTATATCTGCATGGAGTTTTATCACCATGTGCATCCCTAAACTGGAGTCATAGCATCGACATTGGTTTAATTGATTTTCAAATATTTTGGGTCACCGGCTTCTTATTCACAGCGAGTTCAAGGTATATGTTAAGTTTTATCTACAACAGTAGATAGCTAACTGTCACAGATACAGACAAGAAATACAGTCAGAAATCGTCAACACATATGTAAATACATGAAAGAAAAACAGATTTTTCTTGAGCAAGCCTTTTTTTCACCAGGAATTAATAGCACAAGATTTCAACTTTCTCACAATGGTGTAATTTTCTTCGAGTCATCGAATATCAAAACAGTTTACACAAGAAAGACAAGCACTGGAATAATAAAATACATAAAAATTGTATGTAACAGTAATTACAAATGTACACTGCCAAATGTAATAATATAAGCACACACATGTGTATATATATTATATATAGCTAAATGCTCACAGCAAACCAAAATGTGCCCAATAAAGTACAAAAGATTATTCAAAACATTTGCCAACTCAAAAATTGTGCAAAATATTCACTGGTACAAGAATATGCCTTTCAATGATAGATTATAGATCTCCATTCTGGAAGAGATACAATAGTAAAATAGAATATGGCTGCTACAAACATCTTCTGAATAAAGAAAAGAGGTAAATGTGTATTTTGATCCTACATTCTATTACATGCAAAAGTTAATTTTATTCCACATATACTCCTGTCAGCACTGTGTCAAATACAGGAGTCTTGCCAAGCACAGTTTCACACACAGGTAAATTGTGTACAATATTTGGAAGCCAATTATAAGTAAAACTGCTCTAAAGATGAGCATGTATTTAATTCCAAATTCTATGATTCAGTCATTTCATCTATGGTCTACTGTTCACACCAAAGATTTCATCTCTTCTGTGATCAAGACCAGCTCAACTGCAGAGAGGATACTTTATACCAGTACCCGAAAATAGCACAGTGTACATGTAGTCTATTATGGAGAACTCTACACGAGATAATTTCATCTCTATGGTATATATACCACAGTTGCCATGGTTAGTTGCCATGGCCCTTGTTAGTTACTCAACAGTAATATAATCAACACAATCCAGCCTATTTATAAAATCAGGGAAGAAAACTCTAAATAACATTATACATATTGGACACAGGTGCTGCAACACTGGTCCTCCAGGCAGAGTAAGCGACTGTTTCACCATGTGTGCATTGGTTTGGCACAGAGATTCTCTCAATCATACAGCATTTCTCCGCAGGTCACCGTATATAGATTAATACAGCAATTATGCTAATACAGGAAGCATGTACCGACCAAGTCCCGGTTTGGATAAACATGATTACTTTTCTTAGTGATGTACCAAAAAAATATAGAACTTACAAAGTAACACTGTGGAATAGCCTTCCAGTTACACAACACAGTCCTAAAAAAGGACAAAAACTGGACAGGAAAAATCTGACTAGTTATGCCTTCTAAAATGCGAAAATACAAATACAATGATACAAAAAATGGCACTTTTATGATTAATCCATTGTTTACTTATAGTGATTTAGACATCTCGTCTTTTTAAATGACCACTAAATTGGGTGGTATAAATAAATAAATAAATTTGTTCACTGTAAATCTGTAGGTTGTGGAGACTTCCAAATTAAAAAAAAAATAATAATTAAAAAAATTGAGCCTTCATTTTTAAATGGCTATTTTCGAAAAAGTATTCGACTTACATCATCATTCCCTGTAGGAAACAACTGCAGCAGGAAATACGTGTCTCAGTTTTGTCCATTTTGGTCTAGTTCTTATTTTATTGACATTTAACTGAACTCCAAAGTTCAAAACTGTGAGTTGCTCAATTTTGTAAAGAAATATTCAATTAAATGTCAATGAGAACTAGACCAGAATTGAGAAATGGATTTCCTGTTTGTGTTGTTTTCTACAGGAAATGATGAAGTAAATTATGATAAGTTGAATACTTTTTTGAAAATAGCATTTAAAAAATTTGAATTAAATTTTAAATTAAATTTTTTTTAAATCTGAGTATCTTCACAACCTACTGGTTTACAATGAACAAATTTATATATTTGCAAGAAATGTGCTTTCAACATTGCAGGAGGGCCCAGTATACTTAATCATGTTTCTTCACTCTGTTTTATAAAGAGACTGTTTAACAGCTTTTAGCAGTCAACTTTTCTTCGGTGTAGTGGTAATCGAAGCCTCGCTTTTCAGAGTTTCTTGCACTTTAATGAAGAGTTTAGCATCAAGATTGCCATATGTCAGATAGTTGGAATCATCTGCTAGGAGATCCTTTAGGTCGATCACGTTGTAAAAAGTGAAATCGCTGTGGTCAGCTACAAACTGATGTTGTCCTCGACAGGTGTGCGACACATATCGAATATCATTCTTGACGCTGAAAAAGACTACTGACATTTCCACATTCATTGGTGGGGCATCGGCCGGGCATCGTGTTATTTTCAGAGTAGTGTCATCGCTCTGTCGTCCCATGTAGCTCCCGTACAATTTGTACATGACATAGAATCCTTTAGGATAGAAGTCCACGTGGAACATGATGTGGTGTTTGGAATCACGGCATGGGGTGTTGGGAACAAAAATGGTTGGGATATTACAATCTGTTGAAATCTTACTTTCAATCTTCTTCGTGTCAGAAAGATTTTCTAATTTCAGGTCGTAGCACAGGCCATATTCGCTACTGTAATAGTTACGGAATGGCTCCTTGCTCGGCTGATGGGCACCAAAATCTAATGACAATGAGTGGTGTCGATAGGCGTGGTTGAGTTTTGGATCAAATAGTTGCACATGGTCCTGGTAAAGTCGAGAGGATTCAAACTCTGCCAGGTATTTAGGTGGGATCAGTGTAAATTTCATCAATGGCAAAACCAGCTCCAAGTTCTCCACAATGTTTGAATCAGTCGAGTTATGTTCCAGCCAGACTTCGACCCGTTTCCAGAGGGCATGCTCACTCTCAACCACCATCTCCGAACTGGACAAAAACTCAGTCACTTCTGCCGCAGACATGTTTATCCAGTCTGGAGCCTGGAGGATTATGTCAAAGTTGGACAGAATAAATAGACGGCAATTTTCTTCCAATTCTGTCTGATTGGTCATTTTGGCATACTGGTACCAGGTGAGGGTCCGGTTACTGTCAGGTGTCTCTACGATGTGTCGGAGCATGTACTGGACACAGGACTGCTGTAGGATCTTCAGACCATACTTATCTGCCAGTAGCAGAATGGGTAGAACTATATCTGTTGTTAGTTGGACACAGCCTGTGTAAATGTACCTGTAAAAATACCCGGAGATGCACATTCATGTAAAATCAAATTTAGAGTACAAGGGAGATAACCTGCAAAAAAACACAATCAAGGGAGATCATTTAAAGTATTTTCACAAGGGAGATAATTCTGCAACAGATTACACTAGATTGTTGTAATTTATGATGCAATTTATAAGTTGAAGATCATAACACAAGTATGCAAGTTAACATTTTGTCTATAAAGCCAATATAAACTTACGTACATACATTCTTTCTCAGAATAGAAATATCATCAGTGAACGAGTACATTGTATTAATCGTTGGTACAGACCTTAGGAAATCTCCAAACACAGGGACACATTCCTCTTCCTCAGTTAGAGTGATCTCTGGTTGGTACGACTCTCTCCAGTTTGTGTCGTTCAACATGGCCCTGTGAGAGAGAATGGCGGATCACTGTGTACAAGAGAACCAACATTGTAATCATGTTCATTATTGTAAGTTGTTTTATGGAAGGGGGGGGGGGGGAGGGTAAATATGATTTAATGTCATACTCAAGGTTTTTCACCCATATGGTGACAGCCAGTTTGGTTGGTGGAGGAAACCCCGAGAGTGCCCAGAGAGAACCACTTGCCCACAGACAAGTAACTGTCAAACTTTCACATATGAACCAGTAGGGTTCGAAGCCGAGAGCCCATTGCTTTATGGAAATGCACAGTCTTAGCTCAGCTAAAATCTAATACGGCTAAAGTCTGATATTTGGAGCATGGAAAGTTCAAGATCTCATTTCATCTCATCTCAGAAAGTTGTGAAAACCTTATTAGTTTCAACAAACATCCAAATTTAGGTTTTGTTGGATGGAATGGTGATTGAGAATAATTATGAAATAAGTTAACACCATCAAAATTGAAATATAATAAATTATTAAGCCTGGTATTTTCTGCTGCAAGTGGAAAAATCATTCACATCTGAAACATTCAGTTTACATGACATACATTTTTTTACCAACAATGCAACTGTTGTTGTTTATATACAAAATGTTACTTTCAATTCCTTGCCAACTACATTGTATACTATGAATGCAACAAATGTAACTCTATTCAGAAAATAGAAGGAAATAAGCAACAGAATGAAAACAAATTTCAGTCACTACATATTTTTACAACTTCGTTACACTTTGTCTCAATCTGTTACTACTAAACTTTGTTGGAATTTGTTGCATTCTGTTACTAATAAACCACCATTTCCCCTTTAACTTATTGGACAAAGGTTTGAGCTAGCAGACAGTTGGGAACACTCAGATGCACGACTCCCTCCATAAATTTGTGGTTCATGTTATCCCTCTGTTTCCTGTGACTTAAGTATGGATAATATTTTTGACCAGTGATAACTGGACTATTTTCGACTTGGTTGCCAGAATGGAACAGTGAGATAATTTGATGCATATTTACATCAGTTATCAATGGTTGAGAATCTGTCCTATCCTGTAGATATGGGCTGGAGAGGAAGATTATGGACCACAAATGTACACTGGTAGTCATGTATCAATGCATTTGTCAGGTCGCCGGCATGAACCTATTGTCTGGAAATTAAAGTGCAAAAGGGGGATTGGACATGGTGAGAGCATGTTTACCATGTATGTCTTGTACCCATAGCTTATAAAAATATCAAGATTACAATAATGTTTTTCTTTTCAACAGCAGGATATCATATGAATGTAAAATTCTTTGGCTTGATAAATTCAAAATGGAGAATTTCTTAGATACATTCAATCAGATCAATGTAAACTTCTTCAGCTTGATAAATTCAAAATGGAGAATTTCTTAGATACATTCAACAGCAGGATATTATAGCAATGTAAAATCCTCCAGTTTGATAAATTCAAAATGGAGAATTTCTTAGATACATTCAACAGCAGGATATCATATGAATGTAAACTTCTTCAGCTTGATAAATTCAAAATGCAGAATTTCTTAGATACATGTACACCATGAGAAGTGTAACAATTTTAAACCCCACAGAAAAAACCCTTCACTAACAACTAAAATAAGCTGAGTAGCTGAAAGGTCCTCCGCCAAGTAGCCTGTTTAAGAGCGTAAAGCATATACGCTTCCAATATCTCCTTGAATATAACTTGGAAAGTGGATATGTGTATGTGGAAAGAGACGTTCATCTGGAATTATTAAGACAAGTTGAGGAGGTTTGGGAATCAGTAAAGGATAGTGTAACACTGGAATAAAAGTCTGTAGTTGTATATGAATTTGTGGATGGTGAGGTTTATAAATTTGAAAGAAACCAGTCGACGTGAGGATCGTGGAATACTGATGTGAAGCACCTTCTCAAGTTTAAAGTCAATTGGACGAATTTTACTGTGTTCACAAGATGCAGGACGGACGGAATACAAGACAGCCATCTTGGATTACATACTACCTCAATGAAAATCAATACCAATGGCTGTCTAACTGATGTGAAGCACCTTCTCAAGTTTGAAGTCGATTGGGAAATTGTTCCCACAATACCACGTTCACAAGATGTGAGGTGGACGGAATCCAAGATGGTCAATGGCAGCCATCTTAGAAAGATGGTAAATGGCAGCCATCTTGGAAAGATGGTCAATGGCAGCCATCTTGGGTTACATACCATGAAGCACCTTCTCAAGTTTGAAGTCAATCGGACCAATTGTTCTCAAGATACCGCGTTCACAAGATGCAGGGCGGACGGAATCCAAGATGATCAATGGCAGCCATCTTGGATTATACACTACCTCAATGACAATCAATACCAATTGCCATCTAACTGATGTGAAGCACCTTCTCAAGTTTGAAGTCGATTGGTCGAGTTGTTCTCAAGATATCGCGTTCACAAGATGCGAGATGAACGGAACCCAATATGATCAAATTTCATGGCAGCCATCTTGAATTACGCACCAGAGTGAAAATCAATACCAATGGCCATCTAACTGATCAATGTAAAGCACCTTCTTGAGTTTGAAGCTGATTGGTCAAATTGTTCTCAAGATATCATGTTCCCAAGATGCGGGACAGACGGAATCCAAGATGGTCAACGGCAACCATCTTGGATTACATACTACCTCAATTAAAATCAATACCAATGGCCATCTAACTGATGTGAAGCACCTTCTCGAGTTTGAAGTCGATTGGTCAAATTGTTCTCAAGATATTGTGTTCACAAGATGCAGGACGGACGGAATCTAATATGGTCAATGGCAGCCATCTTGGATAACATACCTCATTGAAAATCAATCGTAATGGCCATCTAACTGATGTGAAGCACCTTCTCAAGTTTGAAGTCGATTGGTCGAATTGTTCTTGAGATATCGTGTTCACATGATGTGGGATGGACGGACGAAAGGACAGAAGGACGGAAGAATGGACGGCTGGCATTTCAAAGTCCTTTCACCACTCGTGGTGGAGGACAATAACTTTATACTTTCTATCTGATCTAACCAAGAATGATTGAACTTACTCAAAGACATTGCTAGCCACAATGAGAAGGAATTTATGGGCATGATATTGATGGTTCCCCACTCTTAAAATCAGGTCACTAAATCGCTGATCATTGTATAGCACAGAGAAATGTTTCACAAATCCTTCTTTGTCATCAATAATTTCTGTAGACAGGTTCTTCTTCTCTGGGTCTGAACATTCATCCGCTTTCCGTTTCATCGAAGGTCCAGTATTTTGAATCTCCATTTTCGCCTTTTTACGCAGGAGGAGGCAGACTGGAAACTGCTTCAAAACATTACCTGTAATCAACACAGATTATCTATCAACATTACCTGTAATCAACAAGAGATTATCAACATTACTTATCAACATTACCTGTAATCAACAATAGATTATCTATCAATATTACCAGTAATCAACGATGGCTTATCTATCAGAATCACTTGTAATCAAAAATATATTACCTGTCAACATTACATGTAATCAACAATATATTACCTATCAACATTACCTGTGATCAACAATAGATTATCTATCAATATTACCTGTAATCAACAATATATTATCTAAAGGTTTTACTATATTAAACATGTTATGGACTTGCATCCAACCTAGGGATCCAAATTTATGAAAACAACTTTATTGAACATTCCCGAAGTATTAGATTCTTTCTCCAGGTGAGATTATGTTAGTAAATAAATGTTTGCTTAGATGAAATTTAACCTTCAAAATCTTATTATGTCATCTTCGTACACAAGTCAATTTTGACACTCGCGTTCTGAAATTTGTCTTGGTATTTCTCTTCAAAATCGGCCTGTAGCCAATCAACATATCCAAAGCGAAAGCTAACAGTTTGGCTTTTGACCCCATGCAATGATCAACAGGCATCGGAATGGATGTTATGACTACCTCCAGGCAGTCAGACTCCAGAAAGGAGGAAACGTGATCTCTAAAACTTCAAAGAAAAAAGCCGAACTGCTCTGGAAAATATTTGGGTACCGGAGAATTTATCACTTTAATAGTCAGCATCTCTACATTGATAGTCTTGTTTCCGACTGGCTCGCGGAAGAAATTACCCGACCGATCTCGAAGAGAAATAGTGGGTTGGTAGACTAAGGCAAGTTTCAGAACGTCGTAATTGACTTGGTGTACGAAGATGTATTACGTATGCATGACAAAGTTTTCACCGGATTGAGTGGAGACCGCCTGAAGTGGGCAATTCACACTTGACAAGCACTGTGCCTCTATATTCATGCAACTTGGATATGACCTTGAGATGGAAGTAAGCCATCGATATATGCTATTGTCATTTACAGAAAAAAATTTCACCCAATATGTCATTTGAAGCCATGTTTCACTTTTGAAATATTAAACTGGCTAATTTTAATGATTAGTCACATAAAACGAAGCAATAAGTTGCTGTGAACATCAAGGAATAATGAAGTCATAGATGCTGTTGAAACCTCCATGCAGTCTATATAAAAACTGAAGTTGACATAGACCTCAGGGGCGTCGGAAGCAAATTCAAAGTGGTACGGCCATTATCATAGCACTTTAGGCGAGGGTCTAGGGGTCGCCTAGGCTCCGGAAGCTCCTGGGGTCTAAATCTCCGGAGACGCGTTCTGAGCGATTTCTGGCAAATAAAATCACTCTGCATTGAAGTGTATTTTTAGTTCTTTCCAACCCTTTCACCATGAAAAAACAATCGATGGTGGTTTTCTGCGATGCTGAATTACAAATAAAAATATGTGTAGTAAAGTACCGTAACCTAGACACATTGTGTATGCGTAACAGATATAATTCTTATGGGCGATGGGGTGTTGATAAATTCATTGCAGAAGTAACGCCGTCTACATTCATAATTTAGGTGGATATACTTCTGCAATAATAAAGCTGCCGCTCGTAGTTTTTATAACGAGTCATGACTGCTAACAGTAAATTACATCATGGACAAAGAACGCCAGAAGGAGGAAAAAAAAAAAAAAAATGAGAAAACCCCTCCACCCTGTCCGTCATTACAGTTACTTGCAGGGAATTACTTGGAGAACGAAGTACTTGCAGCAGTATTATGAGGAGGGGGGGGGGGAGCTAACTAGACCCCTTGCCCCACTTCCCATTCCCAACACTCCGCAAGGCCTGCGAGAGAGCGAAGGACCAATTCGCGAAGGAGCAAAGCGACCAAGCAGGGGAAGAGCCTGAGAGGGTGATACCCCTAAGCAGCGTTAGCGCTTTTTATATAAAAAAGTCACCAAATGGCGCCCACAGAGAGCACCTGAGCAGTGTTTTGTTCCTGATAGGATATATGCCAGAACAGTGTAAAAAGTATGTTCAGGTGATACAACATATAAGGCGCTATTGAGCTCCTGTTTTAACCATAGCTCGTCAGGCCGTATACTGTTTAAATTACAAGGTCGGGTACGGACCTGTAAAGGTAGCATGCAGCCAGAAACACCTATAGCGTGCATGTAGGCCTATGACATATTGGACAAGCGAAAAACGGAATTCGTATGAAGAAAATTAATTTCTTGTTTTGTTGATAAAATAACGTGTTTTTTTGGCGCAAAAGTAGTCCGTACCTGGCGTACCGCTTCCGACGCCCTTGTAATATTGAGGTATACACCTAATAATGACCTGTACCTCGATTGAGGTATAATACCCCGGCCGATCAAGGTATAATACCTCGATCAAGGTATTTTCCCTGGTAATCTGTCCAATTCACCATCACCATAACCCAGAAACTCTGGCTGTGATAGGTGAATATAGGGTAAGGGGGCGTGGCATTCCTATCAGCAGCAACAACCAACAACAAAAAATAGACTCCTTAGCCGATGTTTTCGGGCTAACCATCACCAATGATACCAGGAAGCCCATGAACAGATTATTATTATTTGATCACATGACCAGTGATTGATGGTGTTACTCTGTGAGGATCAAGGTGCTCAGACGATACACAATTAGGCCTATGTAAATTATTCTTACCCATATTTCTGACACTGACAGGCTGAACAAGACATCATTCAATGACTGTCAAAAACAACAACAGCTGTTCAACATTCATAATTTCTGTGCCATTCGGGAGTTTTCGAGATACAAATAATACTGCCTTACAACAAAATCAGATTATGATATACTGGCTTGTGCAAAAGCTGAAAATATTTTTACGAGGTTAAAAATCAGAATTATAACAGAGCTAAAGGATGGACAAAGCCCCAAATTCCGTCAGCCCAGCTGCAGAATACAGTCACCGTACAGAACAAGTCAACATGCAGTCGTGCAAGGACGACAAACTTACCCCAAACAACTGATTTCAAACAGGACATATAAATACCCTTCTACTGGCTGACTGGTGTACCACATGATCGGTTCTATACTTACCCAGCCTAGCGAGCTTTGGCTGCGTCACTCACAAACTATGCAGAAATTCTGAAACTCGACAAAACAAAAAAAAACGAAAGTAGCATAGCAAATTTGTTTGGAGTTATCTCCCTTCGTGCTTTAGAGTTATCTCCCTTCGACCGTTCTGGCTGTACAATACATATTCACCGGGGCTCTTTACTGTTGTTATTTTAAGAAATAATGTTTTTATAGGCGTGCTCAATGGTTATTTTACGCACGGTTAGTGTGGGAAAGTTTATATTTTAGGGCAAGAGCGAAGCGGCAGCCCGTCGCCCGCGCCCTAAAATTTATAAACTTTCCCACACTAACCGTGCGTAAAATAACAATTGAACACGCCTATGAAAACATTATTTCTATTCTATTGCACTACCCAAATTTATTATCAACAAAGATTATAATGAAAGGTTGAAAACATATTTTAAACTTTGACAACCTTTCTTCCCTTTCTTGAAAAAACTCGTCCACTGATGCTCCCGTCTCGGTTGGCATCGTGCCAATGTCAGTGAACGAATGTATGTGGTCTCTCAAATGGGGAGTGATACTGTCAGCCGTGTGGAAATTAAGTGGATATATGTCTATTTGTGTCGCTTTGTTAATTAATTTCACGTTGAAAACAACAGTTGAATTTGAGAAAGAAATTTCATCTTGTAATTTATTTGTTTGTTTTATTCAATTGTTCCATTTCCTCATCCGACTTGTGAAATTGAATCTGCCGATGAACACCTGCACTTGACGCGTGTTGATTTCACATAACCGTGCTAAAACGTGTAATAAATGCACTGTTAGCTCGACGTTATTGACACAAGTGTTATAGAATAATCGTTTTAAACCATAATGTTTGTGAAAAATATAAATAAAGCATTGTGTTGATGGGCCAAGAAATCAATATGGGAAGCGGCCCTAAAACTACAAATTCAATCAATCAACCCTCTCCCTAAATCCACGTAATTAACCAATTAACAACGGTAACAAGCCTCTGCGGACGGGAGATTATCCTATTGTGAGATTGTTTGGTAAATATATTTCAGGGGTACCGGTACCCTCGATATCAAATCATGATTGTGCAGGTCACATGGTTCCGTAGACTGTATGGTAATTGTATGGAATAAATATAATGGACCAGCGTATATTTAAATTACATTTGGAACATTCTGGCGCGACTCAAATTGGCAGATACATTTGCATATAGAGCCGAAATTGTCACAGTAATCGAATTTTATTTGGAGAAATTCACTTCAATTTGATAAATTTGTCATGATAAACGAAAAACGTCGCTCGTGAAAGCGAGAATTCACAATTTCCGTACAAAGCTATACGTCTCTTCGTTAACGAGACATATGGGAAGAGTTTGAAGCGCCCAAATAAAATACCGGTACACTGGTAACCTAAGGCTTCAACAGATTGATGATTGATTAATTATCAGTATACATATTCTAGAAAAATAAAATAAAAATAAAACACTATATGGTATACATCAGGCATATGTCAATATCGGTACCTTTTATAGTAATCTCTTTATTACCATATATTGAGGCATGGGCAAATAAAAAAAGTGTTTTATTTCTTTATTTTTCCAGCATCTTCTTTAGCCAAGTCTGCTAAATAGCAAAGCTCTACATTATAGTCGACTTGGTTCGACACCTGATATTTGTTTTCTTTTATATATTGGTTACTATTTCGATGAATACGTGACATGAAGTGATTCACTCCAGTTGTAGGTACTTTACCATAATGAACATATAGACCGGTTTCGAATAACGTTCAAGATCAAAACGAGCTTCAACTCAGTTAGTCTGTCTTTTATTTGTTGAAACATGACACCGAAGATGAGTGCTGAATTAAATGCTTACAGGGAAGTTTAGTGTATACCGGCTTTAACAAGCCGTATACTGTTACATGAAGTTAAATATTAACGGATATCACAATGGATTCTTGGAAGGTTACTGGAAATGTCCTGCCATTCTTTGTCATTGGATGTAGTATTAAATATCACAGATCCGTATAATAAGGAGACAAAAAGGAGAATGAAGTCATGAAATAACGTGTCAATAATCATGGCTATTTAGTTATCTCAACGACACGATGATCATGCTCATCGTCCGTGTCTTCTTGCCTTTCTCAGTACAGGAAACAGGAAATTTCAAAAAGACATCAAGAGCATCACAATGATCTTGTATTAATACAGTCGCGGAAATAAGAAGAATAAGGAAATATACGTTCAAAATCTTTGAATGTTTATAATATTGTAATCTGAGTACCAGAATATTATTTTCGTACGGATTTAAGTTGACGTTCTTAGCCTTTTGCTGCACCTTCACAAGCAGATACAACTCAGAAACTGTTATTTCCAAAAACCCATCACATCTGCCGCAAAGTCTCCTCCAACACCTCCGTTTGATAGTATAGGAATTAACAACCTAACCATTCTCAGCTTTGTTTCGTCTGTAGATCCTCAAACCAGGATTCAAGAACATCACAATTATCTTGTATTAATACAGTCACGGAAATAAGAAGAATAAGGAAATATAAGTACAAAAATCTTTAAAAGTTTACAATATTGTGATCTGAGTACCGGTATATTATTTTATTACGGATTTCAGTTGACGTTATCAGCTTTTTGTTGCACCTTTACAAGTAGATACAACTCAGAAACAGCTATTTCCCATCTTCATTTCATCAAGCGAATTTCTACGTTCCCACTGTGGGAACGTAGAAATTGGCTGGATAAAATGAAGATGTTATTTCCAAGACTCCATCACATTAACTCAGAAACTCTAGCTGTGATAGGTGAATATAGGGTAAGGGGGCGTGGTATTCCTATCAGTCCGGTTAGGCAACAACAACCAACAAAATAGACTCCTTAGTCGATGTTTTCGGGCTACCCGTGCCTTAAAGTCTCCTCCAATACCTCCGTTTGATAGTGTAGGAACTGCCAACAACGTAACCATTCCCAACTTTGTTTCGGCTTTGTAGACCCTCATCCCAGGATTCAACAACGGTACCGGTAACAAGCTCTGTGGACGGGAGATTAGTCCTACGGGAGACTGTCTGGTAATATATTTCAAGGGTACCAACACCGGTACCATGATCATGATTCTGTAGGTTACATGGCATGGGCGTCGCTACCCATGGTGCGTGTGGTGCGAACGCACCCCCCTTTTTGCCCGTAGATTGAAAATACGAAAATTATGTAAGATATCAAATCCCAGTTTTACGGAGCCGTGTACGGAGCCGTGGAGGGGACATAGTCAATATTTTTTTAATTTCCCCCGAGATAATATTCCCCGAGATAATAACTAGGGGAAAATTCGCCATTGGTCAAAATTATCTGGGGGGAAATTCGCGATTGGTCAATTATCTCGGGTGAAATTATCTCGGGGAAATTAATTTTCCCCGAGATAATATCCCCCGAGATAATTATCTAGGGGGAAATTCGCCATTGGTCAATCATCTCGGGGGAAAATAATTTACCCCGAGATAATTTCACCCGAGATAACTGACCAATCGCGAATTTCCCCCTAGATAATTATCTCGGGGGATATTATCTCGGGGAAAATTAATTTTCCCCGAGATAATTGACCAATGGCGAATTTACCCCTAGATAATTGACCAATGGTGAATTTTCCCCTAGTTATTATCTCGGGGGATATTATCTCGGGGGAAATTAAAAAAATATTAACTATGTCCCCTCCACGGCTCCGTAGTACTGACCTGAACGTAGTTTGTTACTGGCCTGTTTTGTATGTTAAACCAGAAAGTGAAATGAAGTCCGCCATATAACGTGTGATATTTTTCAATATCGGTGCGTGCTTATGAGAAGCAAAAGTGAAAATAGAATCTTAAATCTACATACATTATTTTCAGATTTATTTCCGGGAAACGCATAGAAGGTATTCCCGGCAACCTAGGACCCTGGAACTTCCGGGGCCTAGGCGGCCCCTGGACCATCACCTGTTGGTCTGACATGATTCGCTTATTTAATCTTTGTGTAAATCAGTCATATAGGTACGCGTATTGGTCTCTAATGTCCCATGACGTAAAGATCGTCGTTTTGTATGTATTAAGTATAACTACAAAGTCAAATCTCCAATTCCAGCGTTACGGAATTACAAGGTACCCATGTTTCTCATTTAATTCCTGATTTTATTCGAATCCTGAGCGCCTGGACTATATTATATCTGATTTCCATCAAGTAAATTGATAAATGTGGTTAAATGTGGTTTCCTATTTTACAAGTTTCAATTTTATTCGGTCTAAAAAAGGATAGACCGAAACACATAAATTCTATTGTCATGTACCCGGCAATGCAGGTATATTCGATTAAATGTGAAAGAGCGATAATGACTAGTCAACAACATAGGCAAAATTGTCCAGGAAGGACATTTACCGAAATTTTGAATTTTGTGACGGAATTACATTTTGGTTAAAGATTTCGTGGAATTGATGAAATGGATTTATGCCGGACATGAGGTGTGTTTTTTTCAACAACGATGTGTGCTTATAAATGCGAAACAAGCGTGAAATAGAACCATAAATCTGCATACATTATGTTCACATTTATATCCGGGAAAACGCTTAGAACGCATCTCCGGCGATCTAGGACTCCGGCGGCCCCTGGACCCTCGCCTATTGGGCTGTGACAGTTGACCCCCTATGATCTTTTGATATATCCGCCCTCGCAAATTGAAAACATTCGTACCCCCCCCCCCTTTTGAAATCCTAGTGACGCCCCTGCATGGTTCAGTAGACTGTATGGAATAAATATAAACGTAATAGATCAGCGTATTTAAACAACATTTGGAACATTCAGGCGCGATTCAAATTACAGCCGAAATCAGTGTTAGCTTAATCGAAAAAATGGGACACTCACTTGTAAAGTAAATTTGATAAATACGTCGTGAGGCTCGTAAAAGCGAGGATTCGCAATTTCCATACAAAGCTACATCTCTTCATATGGGATGATTAATCTTGCGCCCATTATTGTGTATGGGTAACCTAAAGCTTTAGCATACAGCATAATTAAGTGTGAGATAAGTTGATTTCTTGTGTCTCGCCTCATTTAACCCATCAGTAGTATGTATTTCCTAGTAACCTCATAATTCTGGGACGCGAAGTTGGGCGGTGGTTTGGATAGTGAGGATGGGAGGTGGCCCACGATGACGTCATGATGCGCATGCGCAATCTAGGAGTAGTAGTGAGAGGATATGTTCTGGTGTGCATGTGTATCATAAGCATGCGCACTTGCCTAGTGGTGCCGACTGAACCCTGATGCATCCTATAGTCTACAAGCTATAGGCTTCTGTCGGCACTCCCAGGCGAGCGAGCAATCGTGCGATGACGTTCCTTTCGGTGATGACGTCAATTCCGGAGATGACGTCACTTCACTATGAGACCATGCACGCTACATTTGGGCCCAGGTGTCCCATAGATCGCCCAAACATTCCCATGCGCACCCGAACATGCCCACTCTACTAGTCTTCGACTGCGGATGTGCACCATTACGCCACCGATCAACAATGTCAGCATCCGAGTCGCATTCTACACCACGAGAACTTCATCACGACAATGTGCACCTATATCTGGACCAAGAGTGGCCCTAGATTACCTAAACACTCACATGCGCATCCCAACATGACCTTCCTCTACTACTCCTCAACTGCGCATGCGCACCATGACCCCACCGGTCAACATTGTCAGCACCCGAGACGTACGTCACGAGAGCGTCATTACGACACCATGCACGCTATATATCAACATTGTGTGGCCCCTAGATCGCCCAAACACTCGAAAATGCACTGTCTCTATTACCCCTCGAGTGTACAGGCGCATCATGTCGTCACGGGTCAACATGTAGCTTCAATACGACATCATACACGAAAATTCGGACCAGGTATGGCCAGCCGAGTCCAACTTCACTAGGTCCGTTTTTCCGGATGTTTGGCGAGATATCCGGATAAAGAAAGAAATTTCGGATGCGCACTCGGAACTAGGCACCTACCTTCACCGTATATACCAGACCTTAGGGTTGGGCATGCAGGGTAAATGAGCTCTCGTTGTGTACCTGACCGTCGTTGGTCCGGTGATACGCACATGCGCACTGAAGCAGTAGTAGAGAAAGGTCTTGTTGGGTTCCGCAGGAGGTGTTTGGAGAGATTAAGACTGGTGTGGTTGACCGATAATACGCGCATGCGCTCTCCGGGAGTAGTAGAGAAAGGACAATTTCTGGTGCGCACTAGGGAATAGGCGCATACCTACACCCTTATACACTACACTGGACATGCGAAGGCATGTTGAAATGCGCAGGATAGGTTTCTTTGTGGATCATATATGGGTCGTGCCTGGCGTCGTAATAGAAGTATCTATTGGGTAACATAATACCGGTATGGTTGATCGGCGATACACGCATGCTCACTCATGGGTGCGCGGTGGGAGTGGAGATGTGGGTCATGCGGGGTCCAAATGTGCCGTGCGTGGTGTCATTGTGAAGCCCTCAATATCTAGAATAAGACTGATGTGGTTGACAGATGGCGTAGTAGAGAAAGCGCACTCGGTACCAGGCGAATACCCACACCCTATACCTATATCCTAGCCCGTAGGGATGGGTATGTAGAAGTGAATGGGCTCTAGTACACAACTGCGCATGCGTACCATGGCGTCATAGCTCAACGCGGACAGCTCTCCCTCGTATTATACACGAGACCAGGCACGATAAATTTGTGGACACAGGGTTTCCCATAGATCGCCCAAACATTCCCATGCGCATCCGAACATGACCTTTCTCTATTACTCCTCGAATGCGCATGCACACCATGACGCCATCGGTCAACATGCTCAGCACCCAAGTCGTATCCTATATTAAGAGAGCTTCAGTACGACACCATGTACACTATATCCGGACCCAGGATGGCACCTAGATCGACAAAACATTCCAAAATGCGCTATCTCTATTACTCCTCGAGTACACATGAATACACTTTTACAGAGGATCAATGCAGAGGTATACTGTGTCAGTGTAGTATACAGAGCATCAGTGTGCTGTTATAGGGCGTCATATAGAGCGTCAATATACTGTTCTAGTGCAGTGTTATAGAGTGTCAATGTAGAATTAGATAATGTCAACATAATGTTTTGGAGTCAATGTTGGTCTACTGTTATAGATTGTGTAAAGGGTGTTATAAAGAGCGGATCCCTCATGTAAGTCTCCGCGGTTAAATGCACCATGTTTTAGTATGGTGAAATGATTCATGTAGAACTGTATCACTGAGACCATATACATATGCATACAGTGAGCTTATTAATGCTAAATAGAGCGTCTGAATGTTTGAAGCAGAGAGATTCTATATGGAACGGTCTTCTTCAGCGGCTTTCCAAACCCATTACCTATGGACAGTTAATTTCTCCAGCGGCCTAGTGAAAGTCATCTTCGTTCTGTTTGGAGCGATCTTCAGCGACGTTAAGACACACAACCTTTCGATAGCGGGTTTCTTCAGTGGCTTTGTTAGTCACACAACCCTATAACAGCAGTTTTCTGCAGCGGCTTTGTTAATGTCATCATCCTGTTATTTGGAGCGGATTTGTAAGATATACATCCTCTTGGCAGCCATTTTCTCCAGCAGCCTTCCAAATAAACTGTCTTAGTACAGAGGGGTTCTCCAGGAGTCCTTACCCTTCTATTTCGAGTGGTCTTCTTGAACGGCGAGTTTCTACAGAGGCTTTCCAACTACTCTGCCTTTGGACAGCCGTTTTCTCCATCAGTTTTTCTCCAGCGACTTTCTAAATACACTGCCTTCGAGCATTGTTTTCTCCAGTCGCTTTGTAAAAGTCCTTACCCTCCTATTTGGGGCGGTCTTCTTTGTAAGACACACAATATTTTGGTAGCGGGTTTTCTCCAGCGGCTTTCTAAAAACGATACATTAGAAGATCGGTTTTTCTGCAGAGGTTTTGTGAATGTTATCACCCTTCAGCTCTGTTTGAAGCAATATTATTCAACGGCTTTGTAAGACACACATCCTGTTGGCAGCGGGTTTCTGCAGCTGCTTTCTAGATACCCTGTCTTTAAACAGTGTTTTTTTCCAGCAGTTTTGTAAAGTCCTCACCCTGTTATTTGGAGCGGTCGTCTTTAGCGGTTTTGTAAGACACGCAATTTTTCGGCAGTGAGATTCTTCAGCGGATTTCCAACTACATCGTTTTTGGACATCGGTTTTCTCCAGCGCCTATGTCTTCTTCGGCGGGTTTTTAAGAAGAACATCCTATTGTCAGCAGGTTTCTACAGCGGCTTCGTGAAAATCGTGACCCTCCTTTTTGGAGTGGTCTTCTTCAGCGGTTTTGATAGCAGGTATTCACAGCGGCTTTCCAAATAAACTACCTTTGGATTGCGGTTTGCTCTAGTGGCTTTGTAAGACAAACAACCTTTTAGCAGTAACTTTCTTCACAGTGGCTTTCCAAACGCTGCCTCTTGAGAGCAGTTTTCTTCAGCAGATTTGTGAATATCACAACCTTTGTCTTTGGAGCGATCTTTTTCTTCGGTAAGACAACCGTTTCACAGCTAGTTTCTCCATTGGCTTTCCAAACACCTAGGGACTGCGGTTTTCCCCAGGGGCTTTGAACAGAACAGAACAGCTACAATAAAAGCGTGGCTAGGATACTAATCATCACAGAGATCACCTTTGGTTCTTTCGATGTTTTCGCAGAAATATGCAGTTAGTATATTTGTCTGCGGGGTCATATAACTCCTTGTCAGTACGCCGGCATCCATTCCCACCAACCTTTTGGTGTTGCATTTAATTTGTGAAAGTCATCCCCATGTTATTTGAAACAATATTCTTTTGCGCGACTTTGAACACTTGATGCCACCTATGATCTCTTACGTACAGTTAAAATAGAAAAGTGGTATATTTTTTGAAAGCATGTTTTGAATTTTGGTAATTTTCGGAGTATTGAATTATTACATGTACATTATTATTTTGATCTTTTTTTAACATTACGGTAATTCCACATACATTCCTCCCTAACCCTGCTTTGCCACTCGACTACACATACATTCCACCTTAACCCGGCTTTGACACTCCGCTTTGAGACTGAACCCTGCTTTGAGACTGGATTACACATATATTCCTTTGGCACTCAACAATACGTACATTCCTTCCTAACCCCGCTTTGACACTGGACTACACGCACATTTCTCCATAATACTACTTTCACAATCGACTACATATACATTCCTCCCAAACCCCACTTTGACACTGGACTACATGTTCATTCCTGCTTAGCACGGCCTTGACACTCGAGTACACATACATTCCTACCTAACCCCGTTTTGATATTCGGCTGCACATTGTCATGCTATTGTAGTCTATTATTAGACATTGTGGATGTTTCTAGAATCTAGGGCTGATGCAAGCTTGTTTACGTACTATTATGTGGGTCAACCACTTAGAGCTTTCTGGAAGACTATTGTTAATTGTATCTAGGTCAGATGATGCGGTAATGCTGTGTATTCTAGAAGCTTCTTGATTGGCAGAATGATCTGGACTGCCTCATAGAGTATAAATAGCGCATCACTCAGTCATTCAGGAGGGAATTCAAACTGGCTTTTTATGTCGGTCTGTTATACTGTGTTACTATCTGGATTTACTTTTGCCTGTAACTACAGACTGCTGGATTATTTACTCCTGTGTATTAACTGTTGGCTGCTGCATAATCTACGCTATTTGTTAATGGCTATCGGATATTGGACATTTACTGGGACTGTGTGCAACTGAGCAGTGTTGGATTACCATTATTCAGAAGACGGATTTGTGCGCGTCAACAAGGACTGTAAAGTGTAAACCGGTATAGCATTCAGCAGTAAGACTATATTTCATACATTTATTTGTTGTATTAACCTTACTTGAATTGTGTATGATTTTAGTATTGTAAATAAATATTTGATTTTTAATCCTTGACTTCACACGTCTTTCTGTTACGGTAAAAGCTGACTTGACAGAAATTGGGGGCTCGCTGTCCGGGAAGATTGTTTACATTACTGATCAGCTGGCCGCATTGCAACATAGTTCTAAATTGATACAGCTTTACAGCATTGTATAAATTTTTGAAGTCAGGGAGTACACTATCAGCATGTCATTTGACCCAGCACAGTTTGCCCTGAAGCCGATAGACAGAGAATTAGAGAGAAAAAATTATAAAAAAGAGGAATTAGAGAAAGAAAGAGACAGAGAATTAGAGAGAGAAAAGTTAGAAAAAGAGGAAAAAGAGAAAGAAAGACAGTTTCAGTTAGAAAATGAAGCATATGGAATTACAGTCGCAAACAAATCCTCCTGCACATGCACCTGTACAATCACAGTCAAAATTTTATGCGGCTCGTCAAATACGTCTCGTCCCACCATTTCAAGAAAAAGAAGTTGATAAATATTTTCTGCATTTTGAGAAAATTGCTGAAAATTTAAACTGCCCAAAAGAAAATTGGAGTTTACTTCTTGAAAGTGTTTTGATCGGAAAGGCAAGGGACATTTACACTCAATTGACGGTAGAGCAAGCATCAAATTATGATACAATGAAGGATTTAATTCTTAAAGTTTATGAATTAGTTCCTGAAGCCTATAGACAAAAGTTTCTTAGTTGTGAAAAAGAAAACTCTCAGACTCATGTAGAATTTGCTCGTTCAAAAGAACAGTTATTTGATAGGTGGTGTGCCTCGGTTAAAATTGACATGTAGAATTTGCTCGTTCAAAAGAACAGTTATTTGATAGGTGGTGTGCCTCGGTTAAAATTGACAACAAATTTGAAAGCCTTAGACAGCTTATGCTGGTAAAGGAATTTAAAAGGTGTATCCACGGCATCATTGAAAACTGTTGACCGCTTCTCTCTTGCAGGAAACAAGCCTATGTTTTTGTATACTATGATTGTCTTTTTGAATTTGGTGCTAATACTGTTATATGGAAAATGGAATAGGTCTTTGGATTATGGACGCGGATATTCTCTAATGGACGACAGCTGGATTATGAATGACGGACTAGACGCTTGTAATTAGAACATTTCTAGATCAGGCAGCACGTTTTTCTGACGAATACGCTCTGACACACAAATTATCATTTGGCAATGCTGTTAAGCCAAGTTCGTTCCAGTCTAATCTCTCAGGTAACAAACCCAGTTCTTTCTCAGGGCCTAAAACTTTTAACCCCAGTTACAAAGGTCAAAGGTCAAACACAAAGTCTCAGTCACCCGCTTTTAACACTGAAAATAAAGCTCCCGTTTGCAATTATTGTAAGAAGGAAGGCCATTTAATGGCTAAATGTTTTAAATTGAAAAGAAAACAACAAGATCAAGCCTTTCAAAAGCCCAGTGGTTTCCTCACTTCAAGATCTATACCCAAGCAGGTTAGTGACGTTCATAATGTATATGACGTTAAGATGGCCAAGGACACTATTCCTATTAGTTCTATCACGGATAAGGTTGACAGTTTTTCATATCCTGTTATGGAGATTTTTGAACCATTTATCCACAATGGTTTTGTGTCACTTTCAAGTGATTTGTCTGATGCTACTTCTGTGAATATTTTGCGAGACACGGGCGCGTCCCAGTCTCTTTTGTTGGCAGATAATTTGCCGTTTTCTGACTCTTCATCTGCAGGCAGTAATGTCCTGATTAAAGGGGTAGATTCTGTAAATTATACACCCGTTCCGCTCCATAACGTTCATCTGTCTTCCGACTTGATGTCTGGGCCTGTTATGGTGGGTATTAAAGGTAGTTTACCATTTGAGGGTGTTCAGTTACTTCTTGGAAATGATCTTGCGGGAGATAAGGTCAGGGTTAATCCGATTGTAACTGACAAGCCTTGCTTGGATCAGATCAATGATCCAGTTGAAGACGAAATTCAAAGTTTGCATCCTGCTTGTGCAGTTACTAGATGACGTCATCGATGACGTTTGTTTGACCGACACTTTCGTGTGTTTAAATGATGAGGCTGATAAGCCACATTTTGATAGCAAATTGGAATGTTCTAATGACAAATTTCAAAATGACGACTGGTTAATGAACAGCATAGTGACAAGGACATTTCCAAGTTATTTAACAGGGCAGTAGATGGGTGTGATGTAACTCAAGAGCCTGTGTGTTACTTTTGTAAGAGTGGTGTTCTTATGCGCAAATGGCGACCGCCAGATGTATCACCTGATGATGAGTGGACAGTTAAGTATCAGATTGTAGTACCAAATTCATATCGTTCAGATATCCTCAGACTAGCCCACGAAACACCTCTTTCAGGCCATTTAGGTGTAAACAAAACATATTACAAAATTCTATATCATTTCTATTGGCCAAATTTAAAGAAAGATGTTCGGAATTTTGTAGGTCATGCCACACATGTCAAATGGTAGGAAAACCAAACCATACCAAAGGCCCCTCTACAACCAATCCCTGCATTTGAGGAACCCTTTAGTAGGGTGATTATAGATTGTGTTGGTCCATTACCAAAAACAAAGTCAGGCAATCAATACATGTTAACAGTCATGTGTGCTTCAACCAGGTTCCCTGAGGTCATTCCTTTACGGAGTATTAAGGCAAAAACTATTGTTAGGGCCTTAGTTAAGTTTTTCACACTTGTCGGCCTACTCCAGTCCGTTCAGTTTGATCAGGGATCTAATTTCATGTCAGGAATTTTTCAACAAGTCATGCATGAATTGAGAATAAAGCAGTACAAATCATCTGCATACCACCCAGAAAACCAAGGCGCATTAAAAAGATTTCACCAGACATTAAAGAACATGATTAGGACTTATTGTTTTGACACTGAGAAAGACTGAGATGAAGGCATACATTTGTTATTGTTTGCTGTTAGAGTCTGTTCAAGAGTCTTTAGGCTTCAGTCCATTTGAATTAGTCTTTGGTCATACAGTTAGAGGACCACTGAAACTGCTAAAGGAAAAGTCCCTAGACAGTGATCTTGACTCATGTAGTCTCTTACAACATGTGTCGGACTTTCGCACCAGGTTGACTAAAGCATGTGATTTGGCCATGTCAAATTTAAAGTCAGCACAAAAATGTATGAAAATAACCTATAATAAACATGCCCTTAAACGAAGTTTCAAACCTGGTGAGAGGGTACTGGCTTTTCTGCCTATTCCTGGTAATCCACTTAAGGCTAGATATTATGGCCCTTATATCATTGAAAAGAAATTAAGTTACCTTAATTATGTAATTCAGACTTCTGACAGGCGTAAACACAAACAGTTGTCATGTAAATATGTTAAAGTTATATGTTATATGTCAGTTCTGACCCTGATAATAATGAAACTCGTGAAAAGCCCATGACAGCGGCGAATTTACAGAACTCTGACATTCTACTGAATTTGGATTCCAAGTTGTGTCATCTCGAACCAGCGCGTCAGGAAGAACTTCGAACTCTGTTCAGTCAATTTGAACATTTGTTTCCCGATATCCCCACTAGGACTGATAAAATTTCACATGACGTCAATGTCGGAGATTCTAATCCAGTGAAGCAGCACCCATATCGTTTGAATCCCATTAAACAAAACTATCTGAAAAAAGAGATTCAGTATTTATTGGACAATGACTTCATTGAACCAAGTAATAGTAACTGGAGTTCACCTTGTATCCTCGTTCCAGAGCTAGATGGCAGTTACAGGATGTGTACTGACTACAGAAAGGTGAACACATTGACCAAAACAGACGCATTCCCTATTCCACGCATTGATGATTGCATTGATCAAGTGGGAAGTGCCAAGTTTGTGTCAAAGTTTGATCTTCTGAAAGGATTTTGGCAAGTTCCACTGACAGATCGTGCGAAAGAGATATCAGCATTCGTCGTAGGGTCTGTTCCAGTACAAAGTCATGCCATTTGGAATGAAAAATTCTCCGGCCACGTTCCAGCGTCTCATCAACCGTGTGACTTCTGGTTTGGAACGATGTGTGACTTACATTGATGACGTCATTGTATACAGCGATACATGGGAAGATCATCTACCGAGAATTCGCGCACTGTTCAATCGACTAAGTGACGCCAATCTGACAGTCAACCTTGGAAAAAGTGAATTTGGACATGCACGTGTCACATTCTTGGGTCATGTTGTAGGTCAGGGTCAGGTAAAACCTGTAGATGCTAAGGTTAGTGCTATCTCGCTATTTCCAAGACCAACATGTAAGAGACAACTGGTGCGTTTCTTGGGTATGGCTGGTTACTACAGAATTTGTTTTCAAAATTTTCAGATATTACTGAGCCTTTAACTCTACTCTTAAGAAAAAGGGCAAGTTTTGTTTGGACCGATGAATGTGAATCAGCTTTTGAAAACCTGAAACCCACACTCAAGAACGCGCCAGTTCTTTCAGCACCAGATTTTGATTCACCTTTTAAACTGGTTGTAGATGCTAGTGATGTTACTGCTGGTGCCGTTTTGTTACAAGAAGATATAGATGGTGTAGATCACCCAATATGTTATTTTTCACGTAAATTTGACAAACATCAGAGAAATTATTCTACAATTGAGAAAAACTGTTTGGCAATGCTATTGGCTTTACAACATTTTGATGTTTGTTACTTTCTCATCATTGCCAATTACTGTATTCAGTGATCACAATCCACTTGTTTTCATAATTAAGATGAAAAACAAAAATCAAAGATTGTTGAGATGGAGTTTGGTGTTACAAGAATACAATATTGAAATCAGACATATTAAGGGCAAGAACAATTTGATTGCTGATTGTTTGTCTCTTGTGCATATGTTTGTCAACATTTTCGCTGTTGTAATATATTTTTTGTGCAATAATGTTTTGAATTGTCAAGAAAGTTCCAAATTTGAGACTTTCTTTTTTTAAGAGGAGTGTCATGGTATTGTAGTCTATTATTAAACATTGTGGATGTTTCTAGAATCTAGGGCTGAAGCAAGATTGTTTACGTACTATTATGTGGGTCAACCGCTTAGAGCTTTCTGGAAGACTATTGCAAATTGCATCTAGGTCAGGTGATGCGGTAATGCTGTGTATTCTAGAAGCTTCTTGATTGGCAGAATGATCTGCCTCATAGAATATAAATAGCGCATCACTCAAGTCATTCAGGAGGGAATTCAAACTGGCTTTTTATGTCGGTCTGTTATACTGTGTTACTATCTGGATTTACTTTGCCTGTAACTACGGACTGCTGGATTATTTACTGTTGGCTGTATTAACTGTTGGCTGCTGCATAATCTACGCTATTTGTTAACGGCTATCGGATATTGGACATTTACTGGGACTGTGTGCAACTGAGCAGTGTTGGATTACCATTATTCAGAAGAGTGATTTGTGCGCGTCAACAGGACTGTAAAGTGTACACCGGTATAGCATTGAACAGAAAAACTATATTTCATACATTTATTTGTTGTATTAACCTTACTTAAATTGTGTATGATTTTAGTATTGTAAATAAATATTTGATTGTTAATCCTTGACTTCACACGTCTTTCTGTTACGGTAAAAGCTGACGTGACAACATACATCGGGTACACATTTTCTTTCAAAAAATCTGATTAATAGATAACTAACTAGCTGAAATGATCATGAACCTCATAGTAAAGAAACAACCTAATCCTAATTCCTGTAACCTTTGTCACTAAAGTACATGTACATTCCTCCCTTATGCCGCTTGGACACTCGACTACACAGACATCCCTCCTAATCTGGCTTTGACACTCGACTGCAGGTACATTGCTCCCTAACCCTGCTTGGACAGTAGATTATACATACATTCCTTCCCAACTCGACTTTGACACTCAACTGCATGTACATTCCTCTGTAACTCCGATGCGCCACTCGACTACAGGTACATTCTTCCATAATCCCACTTTGACACTCGACTACATGAGCCTCTGTTGAGCCATGTAAAATCATACACTTGTTCATGTATACTGTTACTGGCCTTAACCAATGTGATTTGTGTTTGCGCCAATAAACGAATCTGAATCTGAATCTGTATGTTACACATACAATCCCCCTAACTCCATTTGAACAGTCGATGAAATGTACATTTGTCCCAAACCTGCTTTGACACTCGAATACACATCCATTCCTTCCTAATCCATTTTTGACACTTGGCTGCTTACCATTTTGGTCAGCAGGATTTTAACAAACCTGCTAGAGAAAACCGCTGTCTATTGGTAGTGTCTTTGGAAAACCGCTGGAGAAAACCAGTCTTTCTTTGTAAAGCTGCTGGACAAACTAGCCCGAAAACATCGGCTAAGGGGTCTATTTCTTTTTTTTATTTATTGTTGTTGCTGTGATAGGAATGCCACGCCCCCTTACCCTAAATTTACCTATCACAGCCAGAGTTTCTGGGTTACTGGACAAACCTGTCGCCGATGGGTTGTCCAACTTACAAAGCCACTGAAGAAGAACTTTCCTAATGGATCAGTTTTACTAAGCCACAAGATAAAACCACTGTCCAAATATATTTAAAGGGCAGTGTGTTCTAAAAAGCTGCTGGCAAGCGGTAGTGATATGAGAAAACCGCTGGACAAACTCGCTTCCGAAAAGTATGCTTAAAAACCTGCTGAAAATGTCCCTCGTAAGAAGCGTTTCAGAGATCCGCAAAGGGTGTGCGAAATATCTCGCAAATCAACACATTAACCGTTTTCTATCTTAGTAGTCCCTTACCATCCCTTACCCGTACCCACAGGCCCGCAAAACAAGAGTTTTTGGGGGGTGTGGGCGGTGGTATTAGGGTGAAGTGTCGAAGTATGGGGTCTCTATATATAACCCCATGCTTTATATAAATACACATATTTATATAAAGCATGGGGTTATATATAGAGACCCCATATTTCGACACTTCACCCTAATAACACATATTTATATAAAGCATGGGGTTATATATAGAGACCCCATATTTCGACACTTCACCCTAATACCACCGCCCACACCCCCCAAAACTCTTGTTTTGCGGGCCTGTGCCCGTACCTATATGTGTGTGTACGTGTATTCAAAGTATACTCTGCTTCTCGTGTCGTGGGCTCTTACATGATGTGACAATTAGAGCGAGATATTTTTGTGTGTCACGAAACAAAGAATAATTGATTTTCTGAGTACAACCATCTATCTAGATGAGTGATAGTCTTTTCAGTAATACAAAGGCCTGAATAATATTCCCTTACATGAAACACTACACGCTTAAAACTAAAGTGTTTAAGGCCCTTTAAGGGTGTCTACACTTATAAAAGCCGTCACTGTGAACACCTTAGGGTTATTTCAACACTTAGTTCTTGCAGATTGACCGTTTATTACAAATCCTTCAGAGGTTGCAGAACAATGAATGAAGGAAGATACAATCATTGTTAAACCAATTCAGTGGATATCCCGAAGTTTGTATGCCACAATCCATCTGCACAAGTCCAGGTAATCCGTAAATCCTCGCAGGGGGGTTACCTGGACCTTTTTGGTGATTCGGATGAGTTCTCGAGTCATTGCGTCTATTACATAGTCTCGTACATTTCATCCCCAGTGGTTGTTTTGAATTAGTGCGTCAGTATCTGAAGCCTGTGATTTTCGCTTTGACACGTTACCCGTGTCTGGCTGGCGATGAAATTCAAACCAGTCAAAACTCAAACCTCGCTGCGGATTGGCCCGATGAGCTGCTTCAGCACGCTTACTGATTGGTTTGGTTCAGTGGAAATGCCTCGAGCTACTTATATCCAGAACTGCAATCGACAATTACCCAAGCCAGTGTATCAATCGTAACCTATCGATTGTCACACGGGCTCGCGAGGACAGCTACAAACTGGATCATGATCGGCTACTCTGCCCAATCAGAACGGCTAAATGCAGACGGATGATTCAATAATTACATATTAAATAGAAAACACAAATAAAAAACCCCACTATGCAGTGTATACTGCATAACGCCAAAACCATATTACAGTAACAAGGGTTTTATTTCTCTAGCATAGTAATTAATAAACCATCAAACTGAAGTATCAGATCCACTGTAGCAATTGTTTCAAGTCCGATTCATGATAGGTCAGTGTATACGGGATACGGATGATGTAAGAGATGAAAGCAAAACAAGAGGTAGGTTTAAAATGATTTATTTGGACAGTTGTATCACCATCATATATTTTTATATCATATTCGAATTAAACAAGCCCTTCTGTAGTGTCTTCTGTAATTTCATTGTTAATATATAGTCGATGCATTATGTCATGTTTTGTCTCAGACGAACAGATACATGTGTATATAGGAGACATATTGGATTTACACAGATAAATAACTCCAAAAATAAACCGACCAGGTCATAAAATACACTCCTGATGTACCTCATGAAAGTAGTCCCATCTGCTGTAGGTGTACGAATACACAAATATTCACTGATATCCCATTTCAATAATGTGTCTTTTTCATCTGAAAACTGTGCAGGTTATTAAATACAATCAGTGCCCTATAAAATGAAAATGATACCTTATTTACAATAAGCAAATAAAAATAAACAATTTTAAACAATAAATGACTAGTGCAAACATAGCAAGTTACTTTGTCAGTAGGCCTAGGTAATCCTCTTATTTCATTTTTCTTGTGTATTTCACGTCTTCACATATTACAAATGAAACTCTTCATAATTTAATTTTCAGGGCCAATATATAGCTCAGCGTAAATTGCAGTGACGAAGTAAGACCCAATCTTTTTCTGAATAAAAGGCATATGACTGACAACTAGAGAACATAGATGAATTGGAAGTATGATTGAATGCAGATTCCCAAACATTCGTATGTTTTTAGCAAAGAAATTTTCATGATAAAATTTGATGAAGTTGCACATGGATTTATCGATTCAATTGATCTAAGTTAATGCAGCACAGAGCAATGAAATACAGAACAAATAAAACTTGGTTCATATGCCAATATGCGTAGTCACAGCTGTGAATGAAGAACAAAAGTATAGCTTGTACTTTTGAATAATTATTTTCATGTGCAGTGTGAAAAGTAAACTTCCCTGGTGAGAATTAAAAACAGCATTGAATTTTGCTTATTGAAGGTTTAACTGAATTTACTTATGAAAGCTATCCAGTATTGAAAATAAAAAAGTACAAATAAAATTTTAAAATTTCACAAATCAAGTTGTTTGAAGACATTATCTCAGAACAAAATCCATGTACCATATAAAGGGCCAAAACTGATCATCAACAAGTCATTAAAATATATTGTGATCTAATCATCTTAGAGTATAAATCCCCCATACTCCGAGTACAGTAAGACCCGTCTCACCATCATCTGAATTAACCCTCAAATGTAAAACTAATGACTCATTCAATTCAAATATTTAAATTTTTCTAAGCTGAACTTTTAAATTGAAATCCACCGAAAAAGGTCTCCTGTACCAGCTGGTTTTTATAAGTTAAACTGTTTAAAGATCGCTTCATCACTTTTCAGATTTGTACAAAGCATTTGACTGTACCAACTGGATACATGGTCTATTAGCCCTTTGGTTTACATCACGGACAGGTGTTTCGGGCAGTACATGTGCTACCTTACATGATCAAGCTCCGTTAATAACACGCAATAACAAATAAATTTCTCAACATTGTATGCGTAACAATTTCAACAATGCCGCATGCAGCTTATATACATGATAATATCAACATCGTCAATGTAAACTTATGCTGTACACTGTCAAATTCATAATAACATCAGTATAGGATACTTTGAATCACGACTGCAACATGAGAAATTTAGGTGATATTTTCATTTGAATCTTTACCAAATATCATCCTGATTAGCATGTACCAGATAAAACTATCATTTCATCATGAAACATTTACTTTTAATCTTTCAATTGTTAACAATGCCTTTGTTCGCAAGCGTGATATGGTTATGTAATGTGAATGATATCTGATAAAACAGGACGCAGTTAGCAAATATCCATAAATTCGGTGACATTCTGTTCTGATCAATGCATGCTATACCACAGATTTCATGAAATGATTATATCAAAATTGTAGGCAGCCACGAAGTTCGCGCAATTCTACGTACAATTGGTCCAATGTCTTGAGCACCAACAATGCAACAGCTTCCGCATATAATTAAAAACCTCATTAGCATAAATACATGAAGCATGTAATATTAATGATGATATATAAACAAATATATATATATATATTACTTAACATATGCGTATCAAGTATGGAAGTGGGCCACTCCATTGCAGCCCAGTATACCCCAAAATAAAATGGACTAGTCCACCAACAGTAAAAGTTAAGATCTGTTTTTCATCTCAGTCGAGGACAACAGTATTTTATAATGGGTAAGATAGGTTGCATATTTCAAGGCTCGAGACAATGATAATCACATATGGAGGAGTATCTACAAAATGTACAAATGTTGGGGAGTCCCACCACCAAACAAAATTGGGGGCAAGGTGATCGTTCAGTGGGTGAAGAGTCTCAACTTGTGCATGGACTATTAACCAGTGCATCAAGTTCATTGTTCGCTCACCACAAGAGTCTAATTTAGTCTATAAGCATGTGTTGAGTCGACATGTCTCTTAGTATGGATTTAAGTACTACATATAACACTGCACCAAAATATGGCATGTGTTAATGTTCCCTTAGTTCTAAGATCTGGACAATAGCTGGACTGGCCAACGTTTATTAGTGCACATCTACTTTCAATATCCATGATGGATCCAGCTGTCTTTGACCTTTGATTGAAACCAAGAGAAATACTGGGCAGTTTCACATTTAGAAGTTGTCTAGAAGTGGAAGAGCCCAAGCTCCTTTTTTCCTAGCTAGACTATAGCACTCTTTGGCATTTACGCGGACTCATTGGCGGCTGTGGCGTTGACAAGGCGGTCAGCTGACAGGAAGTCAGCTGGTGCTGCGATGTCGGGATGCATCATGGCCTGGAGCTCTCGCGGATCAGTCGTCTCATTGGCTGTGAGGATTCTTGCATCCACAGTTACGACTGGTAACTGGGTGTCCTTAGCGATACCGATATCTCTCAACATCCCCGTTTCCACAATATGGTGGACATTCTCCACAACAGACGATTCTCCAACTTTCTCCTTCACATCCTGTTCATGCGATGCAGTTTCGGGAAGACGAGGTCCATAAATATCCTCCAACTCATCTTTCAGGGAGAGAAGCACGCGCGACTTTTCTGTAAAATAAAAATATTTCAAGCTTAATTACCAGGTCAAGAAAAAAACATTCAATTTTGGGTTTTGCCAATTTCATTTACCCACCACCACCATACCATATTGGACAATGATAAAACACATCCATCTCAAGAACGCAGTCATTTGAGTTTGCTCCATTTCTACTGCTCTAATTACCGGCACCCAAACCATGATGAGAAGTTTATAAGCAAGGCAAGACACAACATACAAATTAAGGCGAGGCTTTTAACCGGCTCATTTACCCATCAGCATTCCCATCACCAGAACTACACCGCAGGAAAGGGTAGAAAAGGGGCCACATACTTACTATTGGGCGTGGAATACGACTCCATCACTTGGACGCTTTTGGGGAGCGGGCCCATTGTTGGTGAAGGGTGGACAGGCTGTGGGTAGAGCACTGCGGGGCCACTCGGACTAACACTGCTGTACCCAATGTTCATAGACATAGGCGCCCAGCCCCCGATAAACATGGCGAAACAGAGCACCACAACCTGGAGTTTGAAGAGTTACGCAGACGTTAGGACTACAGAGGTGGGGGTTAATTATAGTCACAGTCACAACATGAATATACAGAGACTGACCGATTCTGTTTCCATACTGAAAACCCCAAAATAATAATCCTTGTAACCACCTGACTCCCCCCCCCCCCCCCCCTCCCCCAAAATGGAACTGTCCATAGGCTAGGTTTGAACATGGACATTTTCACTATCATTACAAGGGAGTTCAAGTGGCTGTGTTGGATGTTTATTTTCGACAGAGCCTTTGTCTTGGCTTCTGTATACAAGGGTTAATTCATATAGACATACGGTACAACACTAATGAACAATTGACTTCACTCCATCAATACACTAGTGAACAAATACAGTACAACAGCAATAGTGAGAACTCTAGTCTACAACAGTGTGTTAAACAGACTGATTTCACATGTATAATTCTCAGAAGAGGAGATTTGTTGAGATAACTCACCATTAGCACTGTTCCTGTCTGGGTTGTGGAGGGAGATGGCCGCGTTACTTTACCAACCAGGGCCTGTAACTTCTGTAACTGACCCAATAAAGATCTGAAAGAGAAAACATAACACATGTAATAAATGGTTTTGTCTTTTTTCTCTTAGAATATTTAACATTTATTACAACGTTGTAAATTGTAATTAATATGTTTATCAGATTAGGATAATTATGTGTACTTGAGAAACCCAACCTTGGCGAACATATATTTGGACAGAGATACATACATATCCCATACTTCTTAACAACAGAAACCCATTATTGAAACCCATTATTTTATCATTCCCTATTTCCACTCTGTAGAAGTCTTTACCTGGTAGTATATATTATAATATAGAATCACTGTTAACAAAAGCAGACCAATATTGTGTAGGATATATATGTACAGGCATTACATTACCAGGTATTTAAAGATGATGTCAATGATTTCCATGAATTACTCCATACAATAAGAACACGTTCTCACCTGTTGTTGTTTTCAAGGTTATCTACTTTTCTTTTTAAATCTGAGTTTTCTTGTGTGAAACATTCAACCCTGTAAAACAATGAACAAGAAGTTGATTAGAATATTCGTCATATTTAATAAGACTCCTATCTTGCCTCAATTCTAAATTCATCTATAATATAAAAATAAAAGAACCCATAAAATTTAAAATACTGCACCAAGAAGAAAACACGGAGTGTTTATGTTTTCCGAGAGAATTATGGTATCTGAAGAAATGAAATGAAGTATAGTTCTAGTTGTTCTTCATTACTATTTTCAGTTACACATCAACATAGTCAATGTTGTTTGCTGTTGTCAAATATATAATATAAGTTATTCTCACCGTTTTTCTAATGTCTCTAAATATTCTTTCTTCTTTCTTCTGCTTTCTTGAGCTGAGATCTGTGGGGGGAAAAAAACAAATTATTTAAGCTCGGCTAATTAGCTAATCTATTAATACAAGTGGTATTCCTATTTATGGATTAACATGTTTTTACCTAATTACCTCCATTCTTGCATTACGTTGATCAATTAGTTTATATAATCTTTATGGCTGTTGTCCATTTTTAGAAACAAGGCTGTATGTTTTCACAATTGACAATGATTTGTGTTTATTTCTGGAATAAAGTGATCGAGGCAATAATGGAGCGAGCAAATTCTTCTCTATTTGTCTGCAACACAAACTTGTTTTTAATGAATAGGCTTACCTTGTTTTTTATTTTTCTCCTAATTTTCTTCAGATTTTTTTCCTCCTGTTTTGTCAATGGTAATTTGTTAGGGATGGGGTAACCCTCTGATATTAATGTTCTCTTCTCTTCTTCTGATAGTATGAGGATGCCTGATGTTGGAATCTGGAAAACAAATCACAAAATACTTAGAGAAATATTAATTAATTACTTCAAATTATATTTATTCTATAATAGTAGTCTATTACACATGGATTGAGACATTTGGGACATCCTGTTTGCTGGTCATTCCTGGCATCCAGATAGTCTCACACACTAAATATATCTTTGTCTTAGCTAATATAAGCCTCTGGCCTATAAGTCAGGCCCGAAGCCAAGGAAGGTTTTCTGGGTTCGGGTGAACCTCCTCTTAAAAAATATAATATATTTTTCTCATAAAAATGCCCTTTTCAAACACTGAAGCGAACCCCCTATTTGCCCCTTTTCCCATACAGCGAACCCCCTGATGTGCCCTTCTGGAGTGAAGGTGAACCACCCCTCAGTAAATCCTGGCTACGGCCCTGTAAGTCTATTACAGTTTATACAAGTCTGGCTGGAGATTGACAGTCAGCATCAAGAAGTGGAGAGGGGAGCATTGAGACCCCTACAGTGATTGTCATACTTCACTGCAATACACTCTTAAAAGGAAATTGCTGTATTTAACACTATAAATGTCCGAGGAATGACAACATTATATAAAGTGTTCTATGTGCAACACCCTCATCAAGTGGTGAAAATCAGTGTTATATCCAACATTATACTGCTGTATCAGAAGCAATACAACACTTTATACAAAGCCGAATTTAACACTTGTAAAGTGTTATATTGCTCCTGAAACAGCTCTATAATCCTGGATATAACACTTCTTTTCAGCATGTTCTGAGAGTGTTGCAAATATAACAATTTATGTAATGTTGTCACTCCTCTGACATTTATAATGTTTAATACAACCCTTTCATTTTAACAGGTTTTGACAGTATGGACAACACTGATGACCTGCAAATCTTTACTTTTGTTTTTACCCTGTACAGGAAGATAATATTGAGCAGCAAGTGGCAGCGCTATCTATGAAACTTTTGAAAATTATCTACAGATCTCATTGTTGGCAGAACAAGGGGATACAAAACACAATATGACAGACTTGGATACTATATCATTTTGTGTCAAAAAATTTTTTTGTCTGGGGGAACAGTTTGTATCAACTTGTTTTGCATGAGAGATGAAACACAAAAAAACTATTATTCTAATCAGATAAAAATCTGAACCAATAAATTGCTCGAGGGAAGAAAAAAAATATTCTTGATATATCTTCATATTAAATTGCACGGTCGGCTGCAGACTCCCTAAACAACACCCATGATTGACCCGCTAATTTGACCTCACAATCTTCATACATTTCTTTATCGCACTAATATATCTGGCGATACTTCCTTTACCTGGGGCAAAACAAAGCCACTGGTCGATTCGGTGGAAGTAATTCATTATAATAAGTGCACAGTGTTCATTTCTCTAGGTATCTGAACTACCGCAGAACTCATTAGAAGCTACGACTTTCCTGGACAGTTTTTTTTTATCTCTAATGAGGAAGTCAGTATAGAAGATCTACATCACGGACTGACAAAGAAATTTCCTGCTTCACAAACTGGTCTACGGTACAAGCCTGAGCCATACCCAAATATATTTAATTATATCTTTAAATTAAGTACCAAAAAAAACTGGTCCGTGAATCGGCGAACCATGAAAAATTATCTACGGGTATTCCATTACGTCACAGGACAACCTCAAAAACACAATATAAAGGTCGCCAAAAAATGCACACTTTACATAATTTCATAACTCATTCTCACCCCCATACTCTGTCCTCTACCCCAGTCAATTTTGATTGGTATAATGATATGAGTATTTTTTTGAAGTTCTGAATCATCAGGTAATTTCCTCTCCAACTATCAGATGGATATGGTGGCTATAGACTGACAGACAGACAGGCAGATTGACGGACAGACAGACAATGAAAACAATGCCCTTGGGCAATATCCAGTGAACTTACGGGACTGGTAAAGAGTGGTTGTGAGAATGCTCTAGATATGGAGTGATGTTTGGAAGGAGATTCATGTATAGGACTGGATGGCGCTGATCGTTGTGGACTTTGACTTCCCTCGCTGTCACTGCTGGCACTGCTCGGGGGCGTAGGTGGAAGCACTAGACAATCTAAACCTGGTTCCAATGAAAACAAGACAGTTAGTTTATTTCAAAACAGTAAAATGGAAATTTCACATAAAGTTGCAATCTCGAAAGTCTCTCTTCCGTACTATATTATTCAATATGATGTAGATGTTTTATAGTTATTCATTTTTTGTTATTTCTCTCAAGATGTAATCACATTTTTCTTCTTTATTTCGGCAAGCTTGGTTATTAAGGACAACTTTGATTGGCAAGATTTGTTTGTTCTCACGCGAACTCGAACCTCCCCCCCCTGCCCCCCCCCCTCCCAAAAAAAAATGATTTCAAAATTTCAAAATAACATTTACCAGATTCGTTAGAATGCTGGTCCAATAGATCTGCCGGTTCAATTTTAATACTCTTTGGTAGTACGAGACGTTCTTGTTTGTGTTGATACAGTGGGGTAGCGGTCTGAGTGGCCAGAATGATGGTAGGCTGTTTGTGATTGGATACAGGAGTTGAATGCTGTGTTAGAGCTGCTTGGCTGAAAACGAAGTCTTCCATTGATGTTTCTTGTTTTATCGTCATGATGTTCGTTGAAGCACTGCTGCTTTTTTGACTCAGGTCTAAAGGACTGGGACTGCCAAAGAATTCTGTTTCCATTTCTGTGAAAAATGTATAACAAACATTTTTTAATTATCTCGTATATATAATTGTTCCAGGGGAAATATAAAAATGAAACATAAATATACATGATATGATTGCAGCACATGCAGTCTAGGGTTAAGCCGAGATATTTCCCAACATCACATCACATCACATCAACTGATGATAGAATATTACGGGCACACCCGTATCATTTTGCAGGACAATTGTAGGGCAGAACAGTTGCTGCAGTAAATCTTGTTGGATAGCAGCAATTTTTATTCAAATAAAGGCTAAAATCAATTTCGTAATTTCAGTATCACACAGATGTCTCCACTTCATTCAATAATTTGGACAGCAGCTGCCGAGTCCATGAAACAGTTTGAACAGCTTTATATATGCGATCCATCTAATCTACATATTTCAGATATCTTTCCATTCCATGGTTGTGTAGGTGGCTTTTCAAAAAGTTTCTACTGGGTACCGTACTTCTATAAATCTCATAAAACTGTCCCTGGTCATTCTGCATACCCTTTTATCCAACATTTGTAAATTTGTGTGTTTATTTTGTGGACTCGCAAAAAATATATACCCTTTGGACAAGGATTTGATTCTAGCTTGAGGGCAAACAGAGATCAGCGATCAAGTAGGGTACTTAGTACATACTTCACTTTAGCTCAACAATCTTATTTATAGCACTGCTACTTGTTGCTCAAAATGTAACAGTGGATAATTCGTGAAAAACCATAAACAGATTCGAACTGCTGAGCATAATATTATTGAACTCGAATCTCCTTTATATTTCGGTAAGATAAACTAGTTGACATATATAATTCAAACACTTTTAGATGAGCTATTTATTTGATTAAAATAAAAATAAAAATTTTGATGCACATTTTCTTTTGCCAACATCTTGTACAGTAGCCCAATTGTGAACAGTTCTGAACCATCAGAGCTAAATATTCACAGTAAAATTCTTGGAACGGACTTCTAAAATGTGATTTAAATGTGTGAATTATTGGAGAAATTCCCTCATATTTGCCATTATATTACATGATCTTGTCTTAAACTTATATTTCAAGGTACTCCACACTTCACTGGGCAACAGATAGAGAACCACATATTATGAGTTCAGCTTGAGCTTTTTTTGGTATAGATATGCTGATCGAATATGATAAGCCCAAGCACGTTACATCAATGTCATTCACAAGTCACACATGCATGATCTTGTACTATCCAAGGGTCATATAATATCTGATGGACCTTAATATTTAAACAGGACATCCCTTAACTTTGTCTGGATTCAAACTGGTTTAATTGTTAAGGGATCTGCCCTGGGGCTGAGAACTACTAGCCTGTGTCCGTCTTCTAATTGTATGAAATGAACAGATCCTTAAGTCTATTTTCTCTTTTTATCTTTCAACAGCGTTACTTTACTTCCTACTCTGTACATTATGCACCAGTGACTGCCAATTGATCTCTACATTAAAGACGTCACCATAACATTAAGAACACCCTCCCTACCGGATTACCGTCTTGAATTAGCAACATTTATGTTAACTGGATGTAAACAGGTTATATGTGTACCATCTTCTGGAATGAGAATTTGCCCAGTTTCGCCAATGCCCCCCTCCCACCTCTTAACTGATATGTCCCCAACAAATTATTTGTCTAAATACATGTTTTAATGTAATAATAGCAGAATTACTCTAGGGCTATTCTATCGTGGTAATTGATACTGTTACAAAATAATAAATAAATAATTCTTCCAATCCATTCAGAAGTACTTGACATGCTAATTCAGACCACCATGGCTTTTAATAAATCAAACTGATAATTAACTGAGATAAATCAAACTTTTGAAAGCCCTTTCAAGTGAAAATAATAGTATTGCAATTTGTAATTTAAAAATGTCAAATATTTATTAGATATTTCATTGTTCCAGTGACCAGTTTAATTTAACACTATTTTGGCAGTAATGTCAACATTGCCTGTCAATATGGGACATATTAAGTAACCCCTTTCACATTGAAACCCTCATAAAGGAGCTCATAACTTTATAATCACACTAATTTATCAGTATTTTAATCTCAAACATAAAAGCAGATCTATATTTCAATTTACACACTGTTTGAGGAAAGTTAATAAAAATCACTACCATGTTAAAGTGTCAAATGTCAAACTCAGAGCCACAGCAAAACAGACTTTGTACTTACACTTGATCCAAAGGAATTACAATTGACTATAATATATGGTGCATTTGAATGAATGGCCATAAAATATTATTATGTAGTCGAAATGATGTGTAGAAGAAATTGTTTAAATTAAATGCATTTAAGTTTATACTGACTGGATGCAAATCCACTTTGATTGGTTCTGCAGAGAACTCCACTCTACTTGAGCAATATGACTAACTTGTCACAGAAACATCATTTCAGTTGTGGAGTTGAGTTGCTTACCGTCGTTTAAGTCTTCCATTTTAGCCAATCCAAAGGGTGAGGCGAGTGTGGGGTCATTGTGCATGGAGTAACTGTGTTCTGATTGGATACGTGGTGACTGCACTGCATCGGTGATCATCTTGTCGTTCAGAACGGGGTCTTCAAATAAACTGTTGAACCAGTCGTTGTCCATGTAAGCGTCTCCAGTAGGCTGTGCAAAACAGGGGGAAAAAGCACAATCGGTTTAATATAATATTTAAAGAATTATCATATGAATAAACCAGCACTACATCTAATCACTATCATTGTATAGAAACTGCACAGAAACTCTATTTAATTGCTGGATGGTTTCCCAACTTTCTTCATCAGCCAATGAAATTCATGGATTTATTCTGGTTGACCAATGAAATGTTGCAAATGATGCACTAGTTTTTCTGTGCAAATCCACTGTTCTACTGTTTCTGTCATTTTGAATCTCTGTGAACCAGATCTAAATGGACAATATCCTGGTCTTGTAAAGTCACTTCAAGTTTCACAGCTAGCTGTTCCCTGTACACACCATTATTTCTGTCGCAATCTCAAATAAAAAATATGCAAAGAGCAAAATCTATTTTTATGCTTGCTATTATGATTTTTAAAGAAGTATAAATTAGCTAATGATAATCTAATATGTGCAACTGTATCCTCAAATGGATCATGTTATATGCTGTTAAAGTCTACATTCCTAAAATGAGCAAATTGTGACCAATTATATGCAATCATAATTACATCTATATGAATTATACTGATCAATCCTGTGTGATTGAGTGTCATATAATTTGTCATCCAAGTGACTATGTACTCTTATTTGAACTTGTGCAGAAGACCTATTATTTTACAGAGCACCTAACTGGGATTTTATTAATACAACGCTAATATGTATAGTCAAATTGGTATCAGAACACATACCAATCCATTATGTCTAGCAATACTTTAATGTGAAAGCCACAATTTGGGCACCATGCGACAAATCACCAATCCCAAAACCTGCACTTTACCACAGGGGCTCGTTACCATTGTTAATTGCTTAATTAGATTGATTATAGGGGAGGGGGGTCAAGGTTATTCCCTACCTCACCCCCCCCCCACAATCAACCTAATCAACCAATTAACAACAGTAATGAGCCCCTGTGCACATAACTTGATTGACTGATGGTCATATGAGCCATGATAATTAAATGACATTTTCTCAAATGAACCTGAAACTGTCTTGATACATGTAGTTTCAAATTTTCAGCCCACTCGCAAAACCTAATGCAGGCCACGTCACTGAAGCATTTCTTCATATATATTTTTTTATTCTATTTCCGGACATTCCTGGGAAGAAATTCTTGCCAATGGTTAAGGCACAGCATTAAGAAACCATGCATATGTTAAGCATATGGCCAGGACAGCAGAATACAACCACTGTGTGAATAAGTCCCTCCACTCTCCCCTTGGAAAGTTTTGCCAGATGTGGAACACAATTTCTAGTCTAGACCCTAAATATACAGGAAGCTACATAGCAAGGGAGACCCTCAGTACTGATTATAATAACTTGATATAGGGCAGAAGCACATATTGATTTAATTATCAGAATTATGAATGATTTACATGTGCAACACTGGACCATATTTATTTACTAAACCAAGAAATATGCATTTAACATTAATTGGGCTGAAACCTACATCATGCATGCAGCCAGACTTGCACTTCATGTACAGGGAGACTGCATGAAGATATGTAGGTCAAATGAGTTTTAGTTTATTTATGGATGATAATGACGATCACGATGATATGAACCAATAGTTGCATGAGACTGGCTTTGCTGTTCAAGATTTTCTCTAATTGCAAAAAAAACTAATTAACAGAGTTTTCTAGGTACTCCAGTGTTTCTTGGATAAATGGCCATAAATAAACCTACTTCTACAAAAGAGACTTCACAACATAACCCGGATATAACACATGTAAAAGAGCTAAACCAGCGTTAAAGGATACAACACATTAAAACGTTTATGTAGAACACGACTTTGTTAGCAGTCTGATGTTCTGCTTGAAGATTTCCCTTACCTATATCTTTTCATATCCTGTTGATCCATCTCCAATCTGAATTTAGCCAATTGAATCTTTTTAACTTTAATATTTCCTCTGGTTCAATTTTTTGTTTTTTTTTAATCTCCTTCAACAACAAATAAGTTAAAAAGTTTGAACACGTTAAACTTAATACCCTAAAATTAATCAGATAATGGTTTGGATCGATGATGTATGTTTGTATAATTTGTGATAATATTTCAGCCTCTGCATGTTTATTCAAACTAGCATCATGATTGTACTGATGAAAGCCTGTAATGTATCCAGTATTGGGGGAGGCGGTCTGTCATTGTTTAATCACAAACCCTGGGATGTTCCAGTCTATTGTCACAAACAACAGGGTGAACCAGTGAATTATGCCAGTGTTACCTACAATTATCCCTGAAGGTAACATACTGTAACAGCATATATGTTACATAGATCATTGGATAATGTTATGCTGTGAGTTGATGAATGAATACTTGTTAGTCCTTTTAACTATGTACAGAAACAGCTGATGCCACAGTCCCATTTCACACCCACCTTGATCAATATTTTCAATGACCCCACCTGTGGAGCCTATATCATTTTATCCAGTAAGCCTCTGTGCTGAATTTGTTCCACTGTGCATTAGGGGTTTTTTTAGATACCAAATGTAGAATGGGTAAAATATGCAGAATTTTGACATTCACTGATACAATGACCTTTTACAATGTAACGTATACATACGAGAAAAGTTCAATTTGTCACAAAGTTGAAAATAGCAAATTCTGATTTTATCCTCAAGTAAACTAAAACTGACATTTTTGATACTTTGACATTTCAGCAAATATTAAACCCGGATGAAAAAATTATATCCCATGTCTGTTATTGTTATTTCTTTATCATTGATGACCTGTATTAGACTGTCGTGGTATATTCAGACATGCTGGCAGTCAACTGTGAAGTCAGTGGGAGGTGTCACTACATACAAAGGGCCAATCATTTCATCAACATAGTTAATAAAGCTAAGCTAGTATTAAATACACACAGCCATACCTAATCACATGTTACTATACAGGGAGTACTACTGCCATATGAAGATAGGAAATGTTTACAATAGGGGTCAAGGGTCCACTTCTAGACCCCTATGTACCCACCCTACCATTATCCCACCAGTCAAATGGCACATATCACCTGCCAGCATCATGCCCCTTGACCACCCACTTGTGTTCAAAGGAAATTTGTTCAATTATGTTCCAATGATGAAGCCAAAAAGAATGGTGGTAAATTACATGGGGAGGGGATATATGAATATAAAGTCATATCTTTCAAGTTACATCACTGATGAGGTTTGGTGATGTGCAATTTGGAAGGCAGGATATGTTGGTCCTTGGGGGCGGGGGGGGGGGAGGGGGCAATGTAGTTTCAAAGGCAAAACAAATTTTGTCAGACATGTACATATCGTGTAAAGTTTGATTCCATGATCAATATTGGGTTATCAGCTAAAAGTGATGTAATCGTGACACTGACCTAAATGTGTTAGCACCTATATTCAACATGTACAAGCCAAAATATGCATGACCCCATACAGAGAATAGAGCTAGCTGAATGCATGGAACCACTTCTTATTTCCCCATCCTATATTTGCATTCATAGAACCCTGCTGGTAAAATAAATACTACCACAGAAATATCCAGTTTCAAAACATGTTAACAGGGTAATATAGAATGTAATAAATCATATGAAAATAAGTTAATCAAATTTGGAGAAATAAGGTCATGCAACAAGTTAACTGGTACTTTTATTTTTACCAGAATCCAAGACGGCAGGAATATATCAATGCTGGTAGTCGAGTAGGTTGGGAAGGGACATTCACCGATATTTTTTCTGTGAGACATACCGTTACACTCGTAGCTTTCCAGCATATGTGTATACATTCAAAATTTTACCATATGATTTTGATCAAGCACATGCCTGCTTTTCTCAAGGCGGGCCACTATATTCTCATGCAACTTCGCAAAAATTGTATAGGCAAAATGGTTCTTTTCAAATATATAAGAAGAGTATGTTAAAAATCATTCATCTGCTAACATAATTATGAAAACCACACCCAAAATTATATCAGTGCATTTTGCAATAGATATGCACATACCAACAATACAGATTTCAAGTCTATATAGGCGAAGAGATGTGGATTTATAGATATTCAATGACCTGGAAAATTGCTCAAGTGCATGTAGCACCAGATATTTGAATTATAATGACATATATATATAATTGCCCATGAAATATTAAACTGTTCGCATGATTTTTTGGTTAGGTTACTCCTCAAGAGCCTCCCTCATAATGGTAATTTAAGAAGCTCATTCTTGCCCACTTTGAAACCATATGAACTCCATGCCATCTGATAAAAGGATAAGATATCAGGGGACCTAGTTTCTGCTTCAAACCCATGCAACACTCCTGGCCTAGGCTAGCTGACAGCATGTTTGTATGTCACCTAGCTCACTCAAGTGAATTACAGTATATAAATATTGCGAAACAACAAGATAGACAAGATGTAATCAACAGTGAAATGATATACACTTATATCTTGGCTTAGTTTAGCACTCCCTTAGGGTAGAGGAAACAAAAAATTGAATCTTGTTCCTTTATTTTTTGGTGTTGACATTTTTGAGGAAATAAATTAGAGTTTTTCCTTTGTATTCCCATTTTTTTAGGAAGTCAGTCGTTATAAGGGCTCTAGCCGCTGCCAGTTGATGTAACGAATTCCACATTTAATGGTGCAAAAGAGAAGAAAATGATGCAAAACTTCCAAATTCTCGAACCATGCAGAGAGCCTGTATCTGAACAATCAACAGGTTGCACTGGTCCAGCAACTTTGACAAGTCTGCATGTTTTCAAGCAGACACATTATTTTCCTCTAAAATTGAGATGGCTCATTTAACATGTTGACAGAAGTCATGTGTGGTATTTAACTTAAATTTGACCTTCAGCTTGAACTCTTTATACTCTCACAGCAGACTCGCTCAGTGGTCATAGTTTCTGGGGCATGAACAATTCAAACCAGATGTGCTGCGGGGAGAATGACTTGAGAGGGACTGTTCACATGTACAGCAAAAGTTTGACACTGTCTCAGCCAATGGGTGAGCTGCCCTCGTGGTACAGTGTGTGACAGACTCTCAGTACAGCGTGTCCCATATCAGGTCTGTTTGGTGTGCACATGTGAATGTGACTCAAGGATTAGACACATCTACATTTACAGGCTGGCACTATCCTAATCAATATATACACACTGTGGCAATACCGAGCAGGCTGAGAGCTCTAAAGATTATCAACTTGGTGGCCATCTTGTACGCCTAATGTCCTTATGCTTGACATTGACATACCCTTTAGCATTTAGCGCCCTAGCCCTTTGGGCACATAGGGGAGGGGAAGTGGGGGGGGGGGCAGGGTGAGGGTGAGAGATGGGGCGGGGGAACATGGATATAGTTCATTAGAATGGGATGGGGTGTGAATGTCTTGAAAATTGTAAGTTACAAACTGCACAGTAACTGATCAGTATCAACAAGTTACTATCTGGTACTGTTCAGTATTTATGAGGAACTATGATTGATTATATCATGCAGTAACTGAGCAGTACTGTTCAGTTTAGGCCACCCTGAACTATATGGAGATAAAGGAACACCAACAATGTGAATTTGACCATGTATCTTCCTCGCTAGGTGCTCAGCAGTAAGATGATAGATCAAGGACTTTTTGGCCCAGTGTCCGGATAATGTGACTTGGTCGTCATTATGGGACTGAAATATTGTTGAAAGGATCGTTAAAGTCCTACCTATACTCACTCAACTTTATACTTCAGAAATTTATATGGAAAGTGACTCCCCCATCTGGAGCCTCCCATAATGATTTCTATACATGTGGTTTCCTGATGGATAAGAGATGAAGAGATAGTACAGAGGAACAATTTACAAAGAGAAAATAAGGAATTTTCAAGGAACCACCCTGACAAATAATATCCAAATGTTTGGGCTATCAGTGCGATCAATGTGGTAGCTGAATATACCAAGGAACAGAATATTACTTTCATGGACAAAAACATGAATTACTCGGGAGAAAGAAAATAGTCTGTTCATTTGTAACCCTACTATTATGGAGAAATGCAATTACACCTGACCAGGTGTTCAGCTTAATTATGCAAATGGCCATTTTACGGGGTAAGTGAATACACATTGACTAGAGCATGAGGACTCCCGGGACAGTCCCCCACATGTGACAGGTCTGATTGCATTGATACTGAATATCTACAGATCTTGGCCATGGTAACAGGCTGAATTATTCATTGTTCGGCCATGCAGATATTATCAAGTAGGCCCATCTATGGACTGAATGTTTATGTCCGAAATATAAACGGTCCGGTATAAACTTGCGATTTCAATACATGTAGTTGTGGTGATCTAAAAATATCACAATTCTGCACCATGTCTTATTAATGGGTACCTCATGCTGTAATAGTCCAATGTCTCCCTTTATGTCAAAGTAATTTGCTGATTTGCATATTCACTTACATTTCATTCGCTTAATGTGAAATATGGAAGTTAACATATTGTATGGGTTTGATACAAAATTTAGAACTTGACTAACCTTACAAAATTTAGAGTTTAAGTAAACTGACACTGGCATGGTTATTTCATATGTTCAATGTAAATTTGGAGAGCCTAAACATAGACCAAAATAATATTTCAATATTGATAATTGCAAATATGAGTACTGAAATACTTCATCTAACAAAACAATACACTGAAAGTTAGTGTGGGAAAGTAGCATATGTTGACCTTTTTCGCACCATAACAGTTATTTACATACTGTAAGATATATATGGAAATCAATAACAGATCCAGAGTTTTCTCATTTAATCCCCAGCTTCATAAATTCATCAATAAGGAACTGTAAACCTTGATGATGCAATGTTCCATAGTTCTAGGAGTCGAAGAAATAAATTTGTTGCAATTGAAGTTTACATATGGGAAACAATTCAAACACATATTGACGTTGTTAATACATAGTATTTAGAATATGGCAACAAGTTGACTTGAATCAGCAACAATGTGATACAATTTATCACAAATTTTCTAACTTGTTGCCATTTGTTTGAAGTTTGTTTCATAATGTATAGATATGTGTTCATATCTCCATTCAATATCAAATGTTATCGAACCATAACATATGGTACAATAAATTAGCATTTAAATATGTTGTCAAATCATATTCAACAAGTTGTTGGGAATATATAATTTTACCAAACATATGAAATGTGGGATTTTTTTTTTCAAATCAAGACGACTATAGGGTGAGAACTTTTGGTTTTAATAAGACCCCACCCATGGAAATCTTTAGACCCGGACTCGCTGAGGACGAGATAAGAAAAGATAGAAAAGATGCTATTGTTGGGGACTGTCAAACAAATGGGCGTTACCCTGTCACGCCGTGTCAAGTGCAAGGACTACATGTATATGCCGGTACATGCGTTCCAATCGTCCATATGGAGCGGAATAAAACCATATTTTATTACCTTGTTTTCAAGTTTTGAAGTAATTTACAGATTTGAAACAACATAGGTGATTACCAATGCCGAATTACAGATGAAACATGTCGAAATAAAGTCGACTCTGGATTTTTTTTTGTTTATTTTCAACGATCGAGTGCATGTAAGTTTCAACAACTTACCAAGTCACATGGCGAGCCAAACATGTCGTGGTCGAGTATATCGCCCATGTCTGGTTCCTCAAACTCCACTAGTCGCTGTCCTGATCCCAGAATATCCATGGTCGTTTAGCAAGGGTCGTCACCGGACCTCAGAGAAAACTCCGAGGGTCGTCCGTCCGAAAGGGAGGGGTAGGGAATTCAGTTTGAACTTCCTCCGTCTATCTCTCTCTCTTTCTCCGTACGTTCGTCCCTGAACACGGCCAGACACGAACTGTCTGCTACACGAGTCGGAATACACAAACTCTGCCTTATCACGACCCGACCCGATGAACCGAGACACTCCGCGATAGAATAAAGTATTCTGTCGTAAAATCCCACGCGCTGTTATCTCACGGCCTAAATTCTACTGCGGTTTCACCACACATGCGCCCTGATTAACGGACGGCTCGATCTATTATTGTTTGGTGGACGACTGTCGATGTCACAGAACCGACTGATGACGAAGATGCTTGTAAATGAATATAATTAAAAATTGACCACAGCTATATAGCCACGTCTGGAACGCCAGCCAATCGGAGAGCGGTTCACATAAATTATAAATAGAAACGCACATGGGATTGATATTATGAATGTAATGGGAAAGTCAACAGTTGGTGGTTTACTACCACTGTGCTAATCTAATCTTCCTGCTGGGAATATCCAATAAGGTTTTTTCTTTACCATAGTAAAACAACCAGCTGTAGGTCGTCGCCGATGAAAAGAGACCCGTAGAGACAAAGATCTAATCCTGCAGCTCCTTGCTGGTTACTTTCAATACTATCGCCTGCAAGCATGGCCATTCATATAAAACAGCTGACAGAACAGTTGAAGGAGCATCAGACTGTTTACTCAAGTGGTTTATCCGTTATGATAAGGATAGCCATGTTTTGTATGACATGGCACCCGTGTAATATTTTTCTCATGCATAAAACAAATGTTATAATATTTATATACATGCACACCAATGCACGGCTATAATAAGGTCATTCGCAAATACAACGTATAACAGTTATAGGGTTGTACAGTTACTATATAGCATTCATAATTGATCTATAATATCAGTTTCGCCTAAATTTTGACTTCTGATAAAGTAAATTAAATTAGCGTACGACATATATACATTTTCCGGTGTCAAGTGCATGTCAAATGACCAAGTATACAATGTGTAATGAATGGGAAAGGAATTCCGGTCCTGGGAAATCCATCCAATATATATTTTTTTCATATTAACAGACTATATCATCCTTCCCCAGTGTGTTACTTTAGGAAAGCAAGTCTTAGCAATTAAGATATGGAGCGAAATAAAATCCACAACTTTCCTTTCGAGCCGGTATTTTTCAACGGTGCATGTACATGGAGTTCTGCATCAGAACCATTGAAGCTTGAACAATTAGGAATGTAAACTGATCACCTGTGTATCCTTTAATTAAAAAGACATTATGTCTTTTAGACGAATATGACATTGTGCTGTAGGCTATATACCATATACGACGTAAACAACTATATTGATAAAAATCCGCATGAGCCTTAATGATTGACTTTACAGTAAAATCAATAATCCATTCATTAAATCCGCAAGTCAACATGTTAATTATCTGTCGCTTCTCGGCGCATCTGTTACGAGGGCAATATGAAATTCGTCGCCTTCAGAAAGAGCGGGTGGTATAATTTTTATGTGCGGCGATAGATTAAAAACATTTACCAGCATGTAAAACTTGAGGAATTTCCATGTACTCTCTTAATTGACTTGGTACACAGATGTTTTTGAACGATCAAAGCTATATGACCGATTGCTCAATGGTCATCAAGGGAAAATCATATATCAATTAATTTCAACATATTACAAAAAATGCCAGTGTTGTTTCATATCAAGCATGGTTTCAGCTTTGAATTGTGCCTTTCTGATAAATCCGTTATAATCTTTATATCGGGGAAGTATATGTTGAGAAATTTGGTGCATTGATCAATTACGTGAGGGAATATTCGGAAAGTTTCACACTAGTTGATCACATGCCGATATCAGTATTTTTTGTTTACAGTATCCTTGTTGTATTTATTATCTTTCATATCACTTATCAGTTAATCGGGAAGTGAATTTGATACGCACATGGACGTAAATAAGTTAACACCTCAAGAGGCACTTTCCTTTTTTTTTATTTTTCATGTTCATGTATACCTCTGTTTATACCAGTTAAATCTTCTTGAAATCAAACGATAGAAGATCTCCACAGATTTTCTGAACACGAATGACGGGACTGTTGTGAGAAGGGTTGATATCTATTTCTAAATGCATCTCTCCTAAACAACTGCGATAATCCTGGCATGCTTTCACATTAATCTTGTGCATACCGTGCAACAATATTTGTTTCTTTTGTGTACCGTCAATGTTGTGATAATATCGGAATGTTCATGACATCAACTTATAAGTGTTTATATTATCTGCATCACGTCGATGACACGGAAATAATAACCTGGCTAATATTACATAGAGCCAGGTAACTTCATGTTGTGTTTTCTTTGGGTTTTTTTTTATTAATGGATTCATATTTATCTATATATGTTTTTAAGGCCTATACTCCATGCACACAAGTGAAAGTATTTTCCGCTCTCATAGAAAGATGAAACTTTAGGTCAAATTGGCAGGGCGTCAAATATTGCCAGAACATTTTTTTCAGTTTCCACATATAGCCAGAATAATAATAGTAGTAAAACAAAAAAACAAAAAAAAGAATATGGATTTCTTCTCAATAAGAGTATGTGACGTATGCCAGAGAAACGTTATCCTACAATAAAAAAAGTGATATACTTATACGAGTGAAAGGAACCCACAACACCGCCATTTTGAATTTATCCTTGACTCACAACACGAAGAGGCTGAAATTGCATCATTCCAGAGAGTAGAACAAGTAAGGTGACAAGTTAGACAAGTGACAGATCATCATAAATTGACAGATCTTAGTCGACTGATTCAAATCATTTCAATATGTTTAATGTAGAACATATATAGCAAATATCCCATTAATGTGAAGGTATAAATTAACATTGTAATGTATCTGATCAGAATGTGATTTGCACGTCAAACGTTATTCGTGTTGTACGGGTCAGCTTGTATTATGGCCGTTTGTTTTTCGAGGCTTTAAAAGCTTGAACTACGGTGCCATAAAAGGGACATGACAAAACAAAAATATTAGCCCCTATTAAGTCGTTAGAATTTATTAAATCGTTATAACGACTTATTATGTTGTTAGCACGAGTTATTATGTCGTTAGAACGATTTATTAAGTCGTTAGAACGACTTATTATGTCGTTAGAACGACATATGTCGTTAGAACGACTTATGTCGTTATAACTTAATAAGTCGTTCTAACGAGTTAATAATAGGGGCTAAACAAAATTTCCCCATGTCCCTTTTACGACCCGTATTTTGCAAACAAATAGATAGAATGTTTTGAACAAACTTTGAGAGATAAATCTGCTGCTCATGAAGCAACTTTGCTGTGAATTTCATGTCCAAAGCTGATATATAGGTAGCGCCTGCGTCGCAGATGCATGAAAACCGACTTTTTGGGGGGTCCAAGAGTGAGCAACTAGGTGCTCAGTGAACATTTGCATGGTAAAGTACAGACAGACACAGAAACAGCTTGCTCTTTGATGAGGTGACCGTGCATGGTAATTCTTGACACGATCACCTGGAATAATCGTCTTTGTTTACTTTGCATCCAATCATTGTATTTCCTGGGCGATTGTCCCTATATTCTCCGTTATTCAGTGTCAACTGTTCAATCAAACATTCTGTAATGAGATGCATATTTGAATTATCGATAGTCCTAAACCAAATGTGCTACACACCCACTCGCATAGACCGACTGGGGACATGCTAAATGCAAGATAGATTGCTGAATGAGAAGATATTATACCCGTCGTACATACTCTCTAAAAAAACTTGAGTGAACTGTTCCACTCAAGTTTGAGTGAAATATACCTGTTCACTCAAACTTGAGTTACTTTTTACTCGACTTGAGTTAAAACCACTCAAGTTCACTCAACTTGAGTGGGATGAATTTCCACTCTTATGCTTGAGTGAATGTCATTCAAGTTGAGTGCATTTAACTCAAGTTGAGTGAGAAGTAACTCAAGCTGAGAGAAAATCTCACTCAAGTTTTGAGTGGGATGAATTTCCACTCTTACTTGAGTGAAATTTCACTCAACTTTTTTTAGAGAGTAGTGCTACATTACCGTATAGAGTGGAAGTCACTCAGCTTGAGTGATAGTTTTTCACTCAAGTGCTTGAGTGGGATCAATATCCACTTTCACTCGAGTTAAAAGTTTGAAAATGGAGGCTCATTTTATGAAAAGACAAGAATTTAAATTGGAATAACTTTATAACTATCGATCTCACAACCAATATATTCACATATTCATAATCCTAGAGAGATCAGATTTCCGTTAAAATATATACTGATACAGTTCTTATAGATCTCACAATAAAACGACAAATATCAGCGAGCGTGTGAAATTCCACTGAGATGGAATAAAATCCAAAATGTACACTGAAGCATTCTCTAATTGAGTTTGTAACCTCCTAAACTGTCAGTGTATATCTGAGAGTAAGTGATATATAGGTTGATGCAATGAGAAACCATCTTCATACACACGCCGACTTCTCCGTTCAGACTTCGAATTAACTTTGATGTATCAGCCCGCCACATGTTCTGAATAATTTAAAAATAGACACGAAACGTCATTGACGTCGAACGTTTGGATTTCAGAACGTCTCGTGTGAGTGGGTTATTGACTGGGTCCCATGTATCTGGGCACATCTACCGCCAGGAATGACGCAACTATATACCAAGAGAATACTTCACCCTATATACGCACAGTTGTTGGGTAACTTCTGATTGGCTCGCCACTGGTTTGTATAGATGAAATTTACACCTCGGATTTTGAATGCTTTATGTGGTCCGATCTATCAAGGCTACTTCGAATTGTGAACGGAGAAATCGGCTTGTGCATGAAGACGTGAGAATCCGAATGACCCTGAAGATTCTATGAAAAAAATATATCGTTCTTTCGATTCGATTATGCAAATCAAGTTTTTTTTTACCGGCACCCATTATTTTAACTAATATCAGAATATATTAACATCCTTCATAATATATCCAGATTTTCATTAGATATGAATTAGAACACCAACCTATAATTCAGTAGTGTAACATTAATCACTCCAGCCCACTTCAGGGAAGGACCATGAAGGAGGGAGTGAGTGACGTCATCATGATCAGGAGTGAAATGAGGAAAGTCGGAGTAAAATTCGGAGAGGTACAGGGTGAAATGAGGAATGAGGTGAAATGAAGAGCGAATAAAACGCTGAGGTGAAATGAAGAGCGAACAAAGCGCTGATTCGGTTCAAATCTTGATTAGTTTCAGGTGCAAGAAGTCGACCAATAAAATTAGATTTATATGTTTTATGATTCGATTATTTGTAAAGAACCGTCGTCAGTGCAAACGTATAGTATACAACCATGTATTTACATATAACCATTGAGAGGATACGTGAAACGGGAGGTAGCTCTATTTTTTATTTTGGAGAATATAACCCGCAGGCGTAACTTACGACTGGAGGGAGAAGGGGAGGGATGATTGGTGAGAGGGAGGGGTGTCTGGGAAGAGAAATGATTGGAGCCAGGGATGGAGGGATGCTTAAAGAGATACATGAATGAGGAGGGAGGGATGCATAATAATTAGAGGGGGAGGGGGGGGATGATTGGAGTTAACATAATCATATTAAAGTAAGGTAACTCTACTAAGGAGAGGTAATCCTGCTAAAAGGAGGTAACTCTACTTGAAAGTTTGTATCACAAACCAGGTCCTGTCAAAGATCATGTATTACCTCATGCCATCTATGTATTGGGGAAAAAACTGAGTTGGTGTCATCATGCACAAACAGGTGGCAGTAGGCTGAAACGTAGTTGGAATGAAAAGAAGCTGGAGGATGTTGAAAAGCTGAAGGATCATGGAGGAACGATGCTGACGGATGGTGGATGATGAAGGATGGTGATGATGAAGAATGGTGGCTGGATATGGGCGGACGATTGGAGGATAATGTAAGGATGGTGAGATGGAAGAATGCTGGAGGATATTGGAAGGATGAAGGATGGCGGAAAGATTCTGAGGGATGGTGGATGATGAAGGATGATGCATGATGTGGCTGGATGGTGGACGGATGTAAGGATGGTGGGATGGAAGAATGCTGGAGGATATTGGAAGGATGGCGGAAAGATTCTGAGGGATGGTGGATGGTGAAGGATGATGCATGATGTGGCTGGATGGTGGGCGGATGTAAGGATGGTGGGAAGGAAAAATGCTGAACGATATTGGAAGGATAAAGGATGGCGGAAAGATTCTGAGGGATGGTGGATGGTAAATGATGATGCATGACGATGGCTGGAAGGTGGGCGGACGATGGGAGGATGATGTAAGGATGGTGGGATTGAAGAATGATGAAGGATATTGGAAGGATGAAGGGTGCCGAAAAGATTCTAAGGGATAGTGGATAGTGAAGGATGATGCATGATGGTGGCTGGATGGTGGGCGGACGAAGGGAGGATGATGTAACAATGGTGGGATGGAAGAATGCTGGAGGATATTGGAAGGATGATGGACAGCGGAAAGATTCTGAGGGATGGTGGATGGCGAAGGATGATGCATGATGGTGGCTGGGTATGAGTGGACGATGGGAGGATGATGTAAGGATGGTGAGATGGAAGAATGCTGGAGGATATTGGAAGGATGAAGGATGGCGGAAAGATTCTGATGGATGGTGGATGGTGAAGGATGATGCATGATGGTGGCTGGACGGTGGGCGGACGATGGGAGGATGATGTAAGGATGGTGGAATGGAAGAATGCTGGAGGATGTTGGAAGGATGGCGGAAAGATTCTGAGGGATGAAGGATGGCGAAGGATGATGCATGATTGTGGCTGGACCGTGGACGGACGATGGGATCATGATGCAAGGATGGTGGGATAGAAGAATGCTGGAGGATATTGAAAGGATGAAGGATGGCGGAGATTCTAAGGGATGGTGGATGTTGAAGGATAATGCATGATGGTGGCTGGATATGGGCGGACGATGGGAGGATGATGTAAGGATGGTGGGATGGAAGAATGCTGGAGGATATTGGAAGGATGAAGGATGGCGGAAAGATTATGAGGGATGGTGGATGGTGAAGGATGATGCATGATGGTGGCTGGATGGTGGGCGGACGATAGGAGGATGATGTAAGGATGGTGGGATGGAAGAACGCTGGAGGATACTGGAAAAACAAAGACTGGTGGAAGTGTGGTGGATGAGGGTAGTATGTTGGATGGTGGAAGAATGGAGAGATTGGAGGATCGATCGTTTCACAAACACATATATAGACACACTACCCACACAACCCCCAAACAATGCGGGATGAAACCTGTAATATATACTACTAACGGCAATCTACATGTTAAAACAAGAATGGCTACTTTCTAAACGCCATGATGTGTATTGTGTAACTTCGACAAAATTATCATAATCGAATCATATATAGTCGAATCAAAGCGGCCCCTATTAGGAAATAGGGACCAGGTTTTGATACTTTGTGTGCCCTTTATAATTTCCATTTCCCAGACATTCCAACATCTTTGATGTTTGGCCAAGGGCGTATCTAGCGAAAATTCATAGTGGGGAGTGGGAAGGAAGGATCGACTGTCACAGCCCAACAGGAGAGGGTCCAAGGACCGCCTAGGCCCCGGAAGCTCCGGGTTCTATTTATTTATTTATGGTTCTATTTTCATGTTTCTTTCGCATTGATTAACACGCATCGACGTTGAAAAAAACACACCTCATGCCTCAATCCATTTGACAGTCTAGTTATATTTAACACGTACACAACTATGACCTTTACGTCATGAAATATTAGAAACTAATACGCGTACCGATACGAATCATTCAAGCGAAAATAAGCGAATCCTCTCATGCAGGCCAACAGGGGAGTGTCCAGGGGTCGCCTAGGCCCCGAATTCTCCGAGATCCTAGATCGCTGGAGATGAATTCTAAGCGTTTTCCAGGAAATAAATCTGAACTTAAGATTCTATTTTCACGTTTCTTTCGCATTGATAAGCACGCATCGATGTTGAAAAAAAAATCACACCTTATGCCTGAATCCATTTCACTTTCTAGTATATTTGACACATACAAAACAATGATCTTTATGTCATGGAACATTAGAAACCAATATGATATCGATACGAATCATTCACACAAGGCTAAAATAACCGAATCCTCTCAGACCCACAGGCGAGAGTACAGGGGCCGCCCAGGCCCCGGAAGCTCCGAATTCCTATAGGTCGCCGAAGATGCGTTCTACGCGTTCCCCGGAAATTAATCTGAACATAATGAATGTAGATTTAAGGTTCTATGTTCACTTTTGTTTGGAATAAGCCTGGGTCCATTTGACTTTCTGGTTTAGATACATATTGAAACTCCAACTTAAATAATACGCTCACAAACCACAAACCATGATGGTCTGTTTAATATACATCTTCTATTCTAATTAAAGAAATCCGCATTGGTTCATTTTACAAGTTTATCAATTTAAGACATTATTTCTACGTGGAATCCCATGGTTCGCTGATACTTAGAAAAAAACTTTCTTTTTACAGAATATTTTCCGTAGATTCGCCCTTGTGGGTGTCAGCCAAAGTCAATATGAGATATACTACAGTACTCGTAGTTTTATCCTGTTATCGGGTGATTTTTAATAACAAGATTGTAATTTCACATGCGACAAAGAATTTAATGGTATGTAAACAGTGAATGGTTCAAAGTTCAACTGGTTCGAATGTGATGAAATGGCACATCGAGTATCAATACTGTATAGTGCATGGCAAGAAATACCTATATATATAACCCTGAATAAATAAACCTCCATTTATGCTGCAGGGAGTTACTGCTTTAAAATATTGGGTGGGGCAAAAAAGGTATTGCAAAAAGGTTGTTTAGGCTCCCATCAATAATAAAAATATAAGATAGATGGGATATATAGATTCACATGAAAAATATTATTATTCTATTATATTTTCCTATGGATAGATTTTTTCTGTAAAAAGCGAAATAATTGAACCGGCGTCGCTGAAGACATCGCAATCTTGCTGAAGGACATGATTTACTCGAGACAAGGGCGTGACCGTAGCACTTTACTTATAAGAGTCAGGGGTACTTTACCAAGCACGTATCTCGTATAGAAATCCGGATGACTGACATGTACCGAACCAACACAGGTGTTATATTTTGTAGGTGTTATCGTCTGAATCTAGGTCCTCTTCAGCTTGTAGTTTAATTTGCAAGCAAATGGGCGTATACGTGTTATGTGGAGAAGTTTCGTACAATTCCTATAAGCCATCCTGTAATAATTTGCAGACAAACTGTATGATGGTCATGTATTCACGGTTAGCTCATTCAGATCATTGTTTGTGTTTAATCAAGACGTTGATTGAATTGATTGTCTGGTAATTGTACACGAAGACTGTCTAATGTTTATCAGATTGCGTAGCAGAAAAGCTGTTTCGCTGAGGAACAATTCGCCTTGTTATCACGAAGAACTGAAAATTTTTACGATTTGATACTCGCATCGAGTTTTCTATTTTCACAAAAATTAATCTCTAGTACTTTTGTGATAAAAATAATAAGAAAATAAAAATTACGAGAGAGGCAGGCTTTTTTTCATTATTTTTAAAAAATTTTTTACATTATTTTTTTTTCTTGCTGTATAAAAAGGGTTGACGCGGCGTAAAAAGACAAGCCACTGTTTCAAAATGCTAATTCTTTCTAGCCTGATAAGAGGTCGTTGTTGTTAATTGGTTAATGGGGTAATTTTTGTTGGGGGGGGGGTCGAGGAGACCTTTACCCTCGACCCCCACACAAACACAGATAATTAACCAATTTACAACCGTAACGAGCTCCTGTGCTCCTGCCGGCTCAGGCTCAGTCGGTGAAACGAACAAATAAAAACCTTCACAGAATGGCATGGTTCAATAGAACGGGGCATATACTCTCTGAGACACGCACATGGCACAGCTAATCAGAAAAACTGTCTAAACTCTGCGTTCTTGGAGTCGAACAACTGTGAACAAACTCACCACCAATTCTAATCACGGTTGTGTCCTCACGTTTCGATTTATTAGCTATGAAATGACCCGCTATGCGGGCGTGTATATAACATTGTAATTCATATTTATGAATAACAATCGCCGATTTAGTATTTACAGTTTTGAAAGTACAGGACGCAGAATAAAAGATAAAATGTTCAGTAAATTTCTGGCTTTGCGCGAAATACATGCATCTCCTTAATGTTTTTCTCTGCACTGGTCCAGCACCAAAAACTTCATGGCACTCCCATTTGCGAGAGCTGTCCAATGAAATATGACTCGTGACAGTACTCGCAGTGGTTCCTGGGTTAGGAATGGGTGTATCACAGTCTACAAACTCATTCCAGATAAACACTTCCTGGTAGTATTTTACTGCTATCCAAGCCTTGGCCAACCAGTGTGCATATATTTGATTAAATCGGCAATGATTTGGACGTTTATGTTATTTTGGTATTGTGTGTTGTTTTTTTTCGCGATATTTTTCAAACAACATATTCTTATATATTTTATGGTAATTTATATGAGTTTCAAATATCAGTCTCATAGCAGAATAGCTAACTTTTAGTTTACGGTAATTCAATTCAAGGCCAATCATCTATTGGACACAATGTGGGCGACGGCTATACTGAAAGCGGGAGCTGATGCTCGTGTTTATACGTACGGCCTGAACACACACGTACCTGTCCTTCTCTCCGATTTTGGAACTAATATTATATACTCTATCAGTTATACTGATAACATAGGAAAACTCAGGTTTGGTTTAGCCAGCCTCACCCCAGGGACCCATCTTCATTTTATCAAGCTAATTTGTACATCCCCACTTCGAACTTCCCTTGATATATCTGACCCTTTCAATGTTCAAAGAACTATTTAATAGACACGAGACGTCACTGACTTCGAAACCATTTGAATTTCGAAATATGTCATAGAAGAGCGTTATTGATTGGCTGGGCTAACGCAATCACCATATTAGGAGGAATGACGCCGTCACTAGAGGATGGTGTCACTCTACACAAAATCGGTTTGTATGTCCTGATTGGCAGGTTCGAAGTGGGAACGTAGAAATTGACTTGATAAAATGAAGATGCAGGAACCCAGTCAAATATAGTTCTATGTCATTCACCTGAACAAGACCTTGGCAATGACGTATAAATAGTATCTCTATATCACGTTGTTAAGTTATGAGACACATTTTGGACGACGGTTATCTCCTGAATGTAGGATTTGATTATTTTAATTACGACTGGAGGTTCCGCTTTGACTGGAGGTTCCGCATACGTCTCCCCCAATGTGGCAATGCGTATCCAAAACAAAGCTGCGCATCTGAAAATATTGAACGTATATATGCCGACGACACGACCCCACAGCCTGATAGTATGAGGGATAGAAATGTTATGTGAACAAGCTAATCAGACGAGAGGCCATTCCAATGAAGCTTCCATCCAAGTTTGGTGAAATTCCATCCAATAGTTCTCCAGGTATATCTTGCAGAGAAGTTCTGGATATACATGTACAGTTAGACGAACAGACTGTCGGACATTGGACAAGGACGCACACACACAAAAACCAAATCAGATGAGGAGGCTAATCCGATGAAGCTTTCCATCCGAGTTTGGTGAAATTCCGTCCAGTACTTCTCCCGATATCTTGCAGACAAGGCCTGTATATACAAGTACAAGTAGACGGATGGACGGACACGGGGGAAGGCTGCACGCAGGCACACACACCAAAACCTAAACAGATGAGGAGGCCATTCAAATAAAGCTTCCATCCAATTTTGGTGAAATTCCGTCAAGTAGTTCTCCAGATATCTTGCAGACAACTTCTGTATGTGCATGTACAAGTAGACGGACGGACGGACACTGGACATGGACACACGCACACACATCAAAACCTGAGTAGGCCATTCCAATGAAGCTTCCATTCAAGTTTGGTGAAATTCCGTCGAGTAGTTCTTCAGACATCTTGCAGATAATAACAGGGAACGGACAGACTGACAGACAGACACTAGATATATTCCCCCAACTTGGGGGGAGACATATACGATCATAAACATGCCAAATAGAACGCCCAGTCAGAGAAACACTGTCTCTAGCCAGATGACTCTTAGGCGAGCGGCAGATCCTAGAAAAGGGCCTTATTTTTCGAGTTTAATGCACCCACCCTACACACACCTGGATCATACATCATTTTAAAGCCTATGGTCTCCACTTTTCAGATCTACCTGCAGTACTGTTGAAATGTGGTGCCGTTGCCATGGAAACGAGCTCCAAAAAAGTCATGTTAGATTTACCATTTTCCTCACTATTGGAACACTTGATAATATGGATAACATAGATTCTTGGATGCAAAGGTTCAAATGATGATCCAAGCGCGAAACTTGACATGGGTAGTCTAATTGGGACACTTTTTCCAGAAATTAATGTTAGCTAACTGAAATCCAAGATGGCGGCTATTTTCCAAGATGGCCGCCGAAGGACCCTGCTAATACCTGATTTTGTCAGAAAAAGTGATGAAATTTTACGATTGGAATTATTTTGACCTTCACGTATATACTTTTAGAGAGGGGAAAGCAGATTCTGGTATCTTTGTGTACTTCCAGATATATGTTCTAACATTCCTGAATCTGATGATGTCACTATTGAAGCGTTGTGCCATGATTTGACCAATTCGAGTTTGCAGTGTGTTATCATTGACTGGAGTTTTTGCATTAGTGATCCCATTTGATTGAGGTTATGTCTTAGTTACGCATTATTATGTGTATATAATGTCCTTTACTAAAAGATTATTTCCATAATTTGATGCATGAGTAGGCTTATCTTGGAACAATACTTCACCTTAAATTGTGTTTCGGTCTAATCTGTGCCACCTGTTGGCCATTTTGGAATTTCCACAACCTTTATTTATTAGGGTTAATATAAATAAATGGGCTGTTCCTGTCTGTTGGTTGTTAGCAAAATGTTCCGAACTGACAAGGAGTTTATTTGGGATCAATTTGCTCACACTATTCACTGTACCCCCGAAGAACGTTGTACGGATTTAATTATTCAGTGTGCCCAAATAGGACACTGTTTCTGTTTGCCACCAAACATGGCAGGCTTATATACTGCATCAAGGAGAATGTTCAATTGGACTTGATTTTCCACTATGCCCGATTGGAACCCACATCGAAAACTGGACCCAGGATAATGCCGCCTAAGTATTTTTCCTGAGAATTATATTCCCGCCCTGAAAATTAGTGCAATTACCTACTGGGTCCCAGGGAATGTTCTGTTGGATTTATTTTCTCTTTTTTTTAAATCGAGATCTACAGTTTCACATATTAATGCCGCTGTTACAGAGGAAACGGGCATAAACGATCACACGACATTCTGAAATGCCTTTTCCAGAAGGGATTGAAAGTAACGTTAATAATAAATACTACAGGTCATTGTGCAGGAAATTACATAAATATCTCCAGCGAGACTGGTTTGAACTTGGATGGGACAGTTCTGGACAGGAAACCGGCATGTAAGACACTACCGAATTATCGAATGTCTCATCAAGCTCATACAGGTAATACACTAGTAGTAGGGAAAGGACCAATCTGGTCGCATTGAGGCTCTTTTGTGTGAGGCTGATGACGTCATGGATAATGTCACTTCCGGTGCGAGGTCACGTCCGGATCAAAGGTCAAAGAGCACTTCCGGTTACGTGCTATCCGAAGATGACGTGGCTTCCGGTGTCAACTGATGCATGCGCAGTCGGTCAGTAGCATTTGGGTTGACGTTTTGGGGTCGAGGTGGGCCATTCTTGGTTTAAATGGTTCGTGTGAGGTCATATTGAAGCGATCGTGGGGTAGCGTCCGATTGAGGTGTCTTGTAATGGAACTGCCATCAATCTGCGCATGCGCAGTCGGGTAGTTGTAGAAAAAGGGCATTTGAATGGGCGTTTTGAGGCAGAGATGAACCATCCGTGATCTAAATGAGCCGTGTGAGGTGTCACCTGGAAGGACTCGTGGAGTAGAGTCTGACTGTGGTTGCAGTGAAACTGCCGTCAGTCTAACGCTAGGGAGTAAGTTCCCTAGATTCTGTACCTGGTCCCATACGCAGGCAGTTGAGAGAAAGAAAGATCAACACGTTCACAGATGTATTTTAGTATTCCTCCATCACATCACACCCACACTGGGGGAGCCGCGTTGGGTGTGTTTACATAATAGTATGGCCGAAGATTGACACTCCGAATAGCGGATTCTGATTGGACAGGAACAACTAAAAATATGTCAAGCGGATAAGAGAGACCCTGACAGATGCAACATAGAATGACGGCCTCTGATTGGACAAGAGCAGTCGATGATGCATCTGATACACACCATACTGTTATGTAAACACATCCGACGCTACTGCTGCCCAACTGCGCATGCGCGGATTGACAGCACTTCCACTACAGATCACATCAGCCTGACTCTCTCCCACGAGCACTTCAATATGACACCTCACACGATGCATTTTGACAGTAAATGGTCCACCTCGACCCCATAATGTTCATTCAATGTCTTTTTTCTACTACTGTCCCACTGCTCATGCGCAGATTGACGGCGACATCAATCTGACTCTACCCGAAAAGGGCTCCAAGATGGCACCCCACACGGCCCGTTTGGATCATGGATGGTCCACCTCGTTCCAAAACCGTCTATTCGAATGCCCTTTACTACTGGTGGCACTTCCACTAAAAACCACCCCAGTCTGATGTCCCCCCAGGTGCGCTTCAACATGACACCTCACACGAACCATTCAAACATTCTTTCTCTACTACTGCCCGACTGCACATGCGCAGATTGACTACAAATCACTCAAGTCGAAAGCTATCCCACGAACGCTTCAATGTGACACCTCACACGGCCCATTTGAACCAGGGATGACCCATTTCAACCCCAAAACGTCCACCCAAATGCCTTTTTCTAACCGAATGGGACGTCATCAAAGAACAGCCTCAATGCGACCAGATAGGTCCGTTTCCTAATACTGATACTCGCTGGACTATTAGGAGTAGATTGGGTGAGATTCTGTGGAAGCTAAAACCGCCTTATAATTTCTACAGGTCCACGCCGTGATTTGCTGGCCTGGATGAACACATTTTCATCATTGGTTGCATTCGGTTGCCCTGTTGTGCTCACTGAAAAGGACATTGAACAATCATACATTGTTTGTTTTTAGAAGGAAAATCTCATCATCCTTAGTCCTGGTTCATCTGACAAAGCCGAACCATGACAGTTTCGAATGCAACGTTGGTTATCTTAAGACGTGCAACACTTTTTTCTCTCTACTACGGCTGATGCAAGAACAGCTATGAGCTAATAAAGTTGTAATCAATTGGCTAGGTGGAGACGTTACGGTTATGTTCAGCCCCCTCCCCCTGCCTTAGTCATTGAGCTCATTGGCCCAAGGCTACCTTTGAATGAAACTGAGGGCTGTTGCTGGTGCCGTTTAATTTACCGTAGTTGAAAGGCGAATTTTTGTGACAGGCGTCCTGGTGGTGTCGGTTTTCTCATACTTGTTTTATCACTTTCGATGACCAAAACTTGTATTGACAGGGATAATCGGCAGCCATCTTGGCTAATTTTCAATGCCAAATGAGTGACCTAATCGGATCATCCTTGCTAAGTTTCATTCTAGTATCATGATTTGAACGTTTGCATCTGAAAATCCCTGTTATGCACTTTAAATGTTTACCATAGTAAGACAAGCGTTCTGAGAACCTCGTCTTGTGGGATGATCCGCTGAAGCTGCTGCAGTATTCAAAGCATATGTAGAGCAAACTTTCCAAGTACAGGTATACATGTAAAATTTGCCTAACAAAAACCTTATCATTGGCAAATTACTATGTCGAAACCCTCAAAATTTGAGCAAAAAAATAGTATTTCATCTCATAAATAGCACAGGCTCATTCGCTCATCATATGAGACGTGTTTAACAAGTTTCATAATCATCCAATGAAACCTGACAAATCCAGTTAACTTTTCAGTACATTTTTGTCTAACAAAAAACACTCTATAATTGGCAAATTACTAAGTCCAAAGCCTTTTAATTTGGAAAAAAATTCATCTCGTAAATAGCACAGGTACATGCTTTAATCATATGAAACATGTGTATCAAGTTTCATAATCATCCAATAAAACCGGACAACTTCAGCAAACTTTTTATGTACACTTTTGCAAAACACAAAACTTGATCATTTTCCATAATTTGGACAAAAATTAATATTTCATCTCATAAATAGCACAGGTAAATCCTTCAATTATAAGAAACAGGTGTACCAAGTTTCATTATCATCCACTGACAGCTGACAACAGCAGCAAACTTTCTATGTACAGGTATGCATGCCCACTTTTGCTAAACAAAAAACCTTATAATTTGCCATAATTTGGACAAAATTTAAATTTCATCTCATAAATAGCACATGTACATTCTCTAATCATAAGAAACATGTATGCCAAGTTTCATAATCATCCAATGATAGCTGACAATTGTAACAAACTTTCTATGTACAGATGTACATGTGCAAATTTGCTAAGGAAAAAACCTTATCATTCGATTTTAACATTGGAGCACTCTAGAATACCTGGGTGGTGCCGTAACTCACCCTTTTTGTAAATTTTTCTTGTTTTTTTTTTAATTTGTTAAACCAAAAACCTTATCATTTCCAGGGAGGTGATACCGACGACGACTTCCTCTTTCCCCCTCTCATAATATCTCCCCTTCACTTCATAAGGCGAGGTGAATTTGAATAAATTTGGATGTAGTTTCCATAACGGTGCCACGGTTTGACAATATGGCAGGTGAATTTGAAAAATAAAAAGTATAATCCATGTGTGTGTAGGTTAGTTGAGGTCTAATACGTAAGCGTATCAAGTTTCAGTGCCGGAAAGAATTACCGGGAAAATTACCTAGGCGGCATTATCCACGGTTCAGTTTTCGATCGGAGTCTCAATTGGGCATAGTTGAAAAATACGATGAAGTACGTAAGCGTGTCACGTTTGGTGTCAATAATCCTTGACAGTTTGGAACAATTCATTATAATAACCACAGAGAGAAGAACAACCCAGTAAAACATACAGGTACATATATATATAAAAGAAATGAGATTATAACTAGTATAGTGTTGAAAATACGGGTACAAAGTAGCTCATTCTACCGCCTCATATCAGATTCATATATCTACGAACTTCCCAACCATCCAATCATTTACCCAACCAACACATATGTATGACAAAGTGACACAGATCCCAATAGATAGTACATTTCCCGGGGTGCAGTGAACATACGTGTCAAGTTCCAACATGGGGTGAATTACCCATGTGGTATTATCCAGGGTCCAGTTTTCGACTGAGGCCCTAATTGAGCAAACTGAATAATTAAGCCCGCCGAGACAATCCCCGGGATACACTAAATAGTGCGTGTCACGGTTGGTCCCAAATACAACACTTGTCAGTCCAAACAATCTGTTAACGCACAGACAGGAATAATCCATATATGTACGTTGCATATTGATCTGTAGTGTTGCAATAGTTGAAATAACGAAATGGCGACCAAGTGGTGTGGATTAGGTCGCAAGACATTCCATTGTGAGGGCTACCTCGGAGCTTAGACATCTTCATTCATCAAATTATGGCAAGAATCTTTGAGTAAAGGACATTATATAGACATACCAGTTGACGAGTAACTGAGACATAATCTCAGCAGAAGAGGATCGCTAATGCGAAAACTGTAATCACTGATAACGCAATGCAAACTCGAATTGGTCACACCATGGCGCAACGCTTTTACATTTACATCATCAGTGCAGAAATTATAGAACGTATCGCTGAGAGTACTTGTAGATACCAGAATCATTTTTCCCCTGGACAGAAACATATAAATAAACACCAAAATGAATCAAATCGCAAAATTTCATCACTTTCTCTGGCTAAATAAGGTATTACTAGGGTCAAATGGCGGCCATCTTGGAAAATAGCCGCCATCTTGGATTTCAGCTGATTAACAATATTTCATGGAAATGCGTCCTACTTAGAATATCCATGCCAAGTTTCGTGCTTGTTTCGTCATTTAAACACTTGCATTCAGGAATCTATATTATCCGTATTACATAGTGTTCCATTAGTGACGAAAATGGCTAATCTAACACGACCTATTTAGACCCCGTTTCCATGGCAACGGCACCACATTTTGACAGTACTGCAGGTAGATTTGAAAAGCAGAGACCATCAGCTTTAAAATGATGTATAATCCATGTGTGTGTAGGGTGGGTGCATTAAGTCGTCTCTGGAGGTGCCCTGACCGCTCGGCTATCTGACTGAGTAAAGACTTATCGTATTTTTTCAAATCCCAAAGACAGGTCTACAGCCTGTTTCACAAGTTTCAGTCTGATCTGTTTATTTTGACTGTGAATTTGAGTGAGTGAATAGAATTTAACGTCGCTTTCAACAATACTTCAGCTATATCGTGAATTGGAGCGATATGCAAGAGGTGGGAAAAATTGACGACGTCTGGCAACTAAAAAGCAACCATATGACTTTACGGGAATGCTTCTCTCTGCATATCACTTTCAGACCCGAGAATACGGTAGATTATCGGACGTATCTCAGCCGCACTTTTATTGCAGTTGTTCATGTGGAGTATCCACACGGCCCCAAGCACCGGCTTAAGCGGAATTAGATATACGCACAGACCCGCAAAACAAAGGGTTTTGGGGGGTGTGGACGGTGGTATTACGGTGAAGTGTCAAAATATGGGGTCTCTATATATAACCCCATGCTTTATATAAATCCACAATTTATATAAAGCATGGGGTTATATATAGAGACCCCATATTTTGCCTGTGGATATACGTTAGCTCGGGAGTTGTGATGACAAATCAGCTCAAACAAACAACTCACCTGATGTTACTGGATGAGCATTGAGGATGTCTGAGGGAGTAAACGCCTCAGCATGGAATAAACCTGGTAAATGCAAGAATACCCAGAAAAATCACATGTAATGCCCGACGTCGTTCGGCTTGAATTTCACACCAAATCAATAAACCTACATATATTTGTCGAATGACATGTGCAGCGGCAGAATCCTATACCATATACAGGTGATAAATTGGAGCGATATGCAAGTGGTGGGGAAAATTCACGACGTCTGGCGACTAAAGAGCAACCATATGACTCCACGGGAAAGCTTCCCTCTGCACCTCGCATTCAAACCCGAGAATGAGGTAGATCTCGCACGTAGCCTTTAGTATCTCAGCCGCGCTTTCATTGCAGTTGTTCATGTGGAGACCAAGAAGCATCCACGCGGCTCCTATAGCACCGGCTTAAGCGGAATTACGCTAGCTCAGGACAGATCAGCTCAAACAAACAACTTAATGTTAATGGGTGAGCATTGATGACGTCTGATGGAGTAAACGCCTCGACATGGAGTAAACCTGGTAAATGCAAGAATACCCAGAATTATATTTCCCAACTAAACCGTTGAATAAACCTACGTATATTTGTCGAATGACATGTACAGAGGGCGGGCCAGTAGAATCCTACCATATACAGATAATAAACTGGACCGATATGCAAGAGGTGGGATACTAAATGATCCTCTCATATGCTTTTATTATTTGTAGTATTTATTTGTTATTCAACCAGTTATAGCTCTCGACCCTGATGAAAAGAGGCTGTTGTCCTACTTAGGTCATCGAGATTAAATAAAGATTATTATTAAGGCTTCCGATGAAGATCGGAAGACTTCTTTATTATTGTTCGGATTATTATTCTTATTATTCTTTTTATTCTTTTTATTCTTATTCTTCTCCATGATTTTGTGTGTGCTAAATCTCAGCAACCATCAGGTCAATCATGCCCAAATTTCACACACATATTAGACATGCGGAGATCTAGTGCATATTAAAAATTGGTTGTGATTGGTCGAAGGGTTCAGCGGCCATCTTGGATTTACCCAGTTTTGGAAAAGAACAGACATGTAAAATTGAAAATGCCATTTCCATGATATGTTGCAATATTAATTCTAGGGGATTTCCAGCCTGACATGATCACTTGAAATATTTCGCAACTCAGGTTATGACCGTACCAGGCAGTAGAGAGTGAAATGTGGCGAGTATTAATATGACGAAGTGTATAAACGAACATTTAGGATACTCTCTGTTTTATTCATGCGAGGTTCAGGCTGAATGTATGTGTTTCATATATTGTTGAAATGGACTGTAGTTCGTGTCGCATTATCCTAAGGACCACAACAGACTGACTGGATTTGTATGCTGTATCAGGAGATTGAACACACACGTGAGTACTGAATAGCTGCATGTTGTTGTTGAAAAACCGATTATCACATACGCTGTAACTCTGTATAATATTTGGCTATTCTCGGTAACAAACTTCACACGGATTTATTAATTTTTCTGCTGTACTTTTTCTGTGTGAGCAGCGAGAAACTTTCCGGGAATATAAACTGCCTGTAAGCTTTACGTTATGGTAACACAGCTTAGGCAGCATTACCAGATTACGGACATATTTTTGTGACATTGAAACGCTAACCATGCAGACTATCCAGATCCAGATTTAGTAGTATAGAAGGGCATTTCTTGCCCTATTGACCTTGCCGCGCAATGCGCAGAGGATAGTATAGTAACCGTATATTGACTCACATTTAGTAGTATAAAAGCGCATTTCGAGCCCTATTGACCCTGCGGCACAATGCGAGAGGATAGTGACAGTATATTGGCTCACATTTAGTAGTATAAAAGCGCATTTCGAGCCCTATTGACCTTGCGGTGCAATGCGCAGAGGATTGTATATTAACAGTATATTGAATGACACTTAGTAGTATAAAAGCGCATTTCGAGCCCTATTGACCTTGCGGCGCAATGCGCAGAGGATAGTATAGTAACAGTATATTGACTCACATTTAGTAGTATAAAAGCGCATTTCGAGCCCTATTAAATTTGCGGCGCAATGCGCAGAGGATAGTATAGTGACAGTATATAGACTCACAATTGGTAGTATAAAAGCGCATTTCGAGCCCTATTGACCCTGCGGCACAATGCGAGAGGATAGTGACAGTATATTGGCTCACATTTAGTAGTATAAAAGCGCATTTCGAGCCCTATTGACCTTGCGGCGCAATGCTCAGTGGATAGTATAGTGACTGTATATTGACTCACATTTAGTAGTATAAAAGCGCATTTCGAGCCCTATTGACCTTGCGGTGCAATGCGCAGAGGATTGTATATTAACAGTATATTGAATGACACTTAGTAGTATAAAAGCGCATTTCGAGCCCTATTGACCTTGCGGCGCAATGCGCAGAGGATAGTATAGTAACAGTATATTGACTCACATTTAGTAGTATAAAAGCGCATTTCGAGCCCTATTAAATTTGCGGCGCAATGCGCAGAGGATAGTATAGTGACAGTATATAGACTCACAATTGGTAGTATAAAAGCGCATTTCGAGCCCTATTGACCTTGCGGCACAATGTGCAGAGGATAATATAGTCACTGTATATTGACTCACATTTAGTAGTATAAAAGCGCATTTCGAGCCCTATTGACCTTACGGCGCAATGCGCATAGGATTTTATATTAACAGTATATTGAATCTCATTTAGTAGTATAAAAGCGCATTTCGAGCCCTATTGACCTTGCGGTGCAATGCGCAGAGGATAGTATAGTAACAGTATATGGACTCACATTTAGTAGCATAAAAGCGCATTCCGAGCCCTACTGACCTTTCGGTGCAATGCGCAGAGGATAGTATAATAACAGTATATTGACTCACATTTAGTAGTATTAAAGCGCATTTCGAGCCATATTGACCTTGAGGCAATGCACAGAGGATAGCATAGTAACAGAATGTTGACTCACATTTAGTAGTATAAAAGCACAGGGTCTCAAATTCATTATTTATGCAACTCGTGATTGACTAGAAGCTTATTCCAGTTGACTGACCTTGACCTACTTTTTATGGGTCATTTACTGTTTATTATGATATAACATGAAGAAATAAAGCTAGACTTTCAACTTAATGCTATGTATACATCTGGCGAAGGCCCAGAGGTGTACTGAAGATGACTGACCTTGATCTATTTTATCAAGGTCAAATTATAGTATTTGCCATGTTTTTTGAAGGATTGAAGCTATGGCCTCCAAATTCATATTACTTATGTAACTGGTGATTGACTGGAAGTCCATCCAAGTTGACTGACCTTGACCTATTTTTTCAATGTCATATACTGTTTATTATGGTCTAACATAAAGAATTATATCTGGGCTTCCCAATTTAATATTATGTATACATTTGGCGAAGGTCCAGAGGTGTACTGAAGATGACTGACCTTGGCGTATTTATCAAGGTCAAATTTAATATTTGCTTTATTTTATAAAGGATGGAAACTGGGGTCTCTAAATTCATATCACTAATGCAACTGGTGATTGACTATAAGCCTATTCAAGTTGACTGACCTTGACCTATTTGTTCAAGGTCATATACTGTTTATTATGGTCTGTCATGAAGAAATATATCTAGGCTTTCCAAACTAATACTATGTATACATCTGGCAAAGGTGCAAACATGTACTGAAGATGACTGACCTTGACCTATTTTATCAAGGTCAAATTTTAGTATTTGCTGGGGTCTCCCAAATTCATATTGAGCATGCAACTGTTGATTGACTAGAAGCCTATCCCAGTTGACAGACTTTGACCTATTTTTTCAAGGTCATATACTGTTTATTACGATATAACCTGAAGAATATATCTAGGCTTTCCAAATTAGTAATATGTGTACATCTGGTGATGTTCCAAAGGTGTGCTGAAGATGACTGACCTTGACCTATTTTATCCAGGTCCGATTCTATTCAGTACAATATTTCATGAAAGATTATATCTACATTGCCCAAATTTATACCACTTATGGCTGGACCGGAAATCTATTGAAGAATATCACTGACCTTGACCTATGTTTAAAAGGTCCAATTCTATATGTTAAGTCTAAGATCTAAGAATCCATGTTCCTGTTGCAATTAAGTTGGAATTGATTTTTTGAAGATGACTGACCTTGATCTATATTTCCAAGATAAAAGTACTTGATTTGATTATAAGCTTTTTAGAATTGTATATTTAGAGCTAAGAATTCGATCATGCTCTACTAGAACCTCAGGCCTTGGTAAAACCTGAAATACAGTCAAACCTACTAGATCAGATTTTTGTTAATCTAGTTCTAAAAATACACTGAATATATTATACATTGCATGATTGCTGGGTGTAGACAATAACTGATAGCCGAGGGGTATTGAAGCCCAATGGGCTATTTTCTATATTGCAAGCGTTTATTCTCTTGAACCTTGATAGGTACAAATTACTAGGCTGCTGAGATGTATTGTGAAGGCTATGGTGTGTTGCACTGAATGCAAAATACTGTCGATTAGCTGAACGGTTTAGCGGCTATGGTTGGCGCTGGTGGACAAAATTTCACAAATAGCCCTCGGACTAATTCCTCGGGCTAAATCGATTTAATCCTAGGGCCAAATCGACCAATTGTAATACATTTCCTACACCCCGGATTACATTCATTTAGTTCTCGGACTAAACAATTTAACCCTCGGGTTGATTACATCCAATCCCCGGACTCATGATTTAACCCTCGGAAGGGAATGACTTAACCCGCGGACTAGATGATTTAGCCCTCGGACTAAATGCATTTAACCCTAGGTCTAATTCGATTTACTTAGGGCTAAATTGACCAATTGTGATACATTTCCTAAACCTCGGGTTATATATATTTAGCTCTCGGACTGAACGATTTAGCCGTCGGGCTTGAATATTTGACCCTCGGAGTGATTGAATCAGTCCTTGGACTGAATGATTTAACCCGCGGACTAGATGATTTAGTCCGCGGGCTGGATTATTTAGCCCGAGGGCTAGATTGTCCAATCAAATGTGCGTTTCTAGACCGCATATTAATCAAGAGCAAGATTAGAAGATGACCACGTGGTATAAAGTTGGCTCGTTTGTTGATCCTCGCATATTTGTTCGGCTGCCAGTCTCAGACCTCAAATGACTGCCCGTTGTCAAGTTATAACACTTTGACATGATAACAGTAAAGTGTAAACATTTGGGTTAAATTCTGCTTGTGTTTGCTTTGCATTGAGAGCATAGCTGGATACGCTATCATCGGTTATACGGCGGCAATATACTCCCTTATAGGCTTTAATGTACCAGGCACTATATGTACACACAGATTTTTGATAGCGAGGTCAAACCAATTCTTTTATATAAATCCGAAATTTGGGCTGTTGAGATATTCATGAATGTTCCCCAATTGAAAGCGTTCATACCGAGTTTTGCAAGTTTACTCTTGGGGTGAACAAAAATGCATGTAATGCTGCTGTGCGGGCAGAATTCCCAAGCCAAGATTAACGGGAATACTGGTGTAGGCTTGTTAATTTGCCTAACTCCAGGCTTCTAATCTTGCTCTTGATTAATATGCGGTCTAGAAACGCACATTTGATTGGACAATCTAGCCCTCGGGCTAAATAATCCAGCCCGCGGACTAAATCATCTAGTCCGCGGGTTAAATCATTCAGTCCGAGGACTGATTCAATCACTCCGAGGGTTAAATATTCAAGCCCGAGGGCTAAATCGTTCAGTCCGAGAGCTAAATATATATAACCCGAGGTTTAGGAAATGTATCACAATTGGTCAATTTAGCCCTAACTAAATCGAATTAGACCTAGGATTAAATGCATTTAGTCCGCGGGCTAAATCATCTAGTCCGCGGGTTAAATCATCTAGTCCGCGGGTTAAATCATTCAGTCCAGGACTGGATCAAATCAACCCGAGGGCTAAATCATTTATTCCGAGAACTAAATGAATATAATCCGGGGTTTAGGAAATGTATTACGATTTGTCGATTTAGGCCTAGGATTATATCGAATTAGCCCGAGGGCTATTTGTGAAATTTTGTCCACTAGCGCCAACCAAAAGCGGCCACATTCCACCATATACCTGGAGAGAGAGAGAAAGAATTAAGGTTTAACGTCGCATTCAGCAATATTTCCGCTATATAGCGACGATCACACAAAATTCTAAGTAATCAATTCAAAAACTCGGTAAACTAATGCGTTAAAACAGGTACAAACATTAAAATTGTACAACAAACCTATCTCTCAAATAATTTAAAATACAATCCTTATTCACTCTGCTAAAAAGATCTTCCAGTGTAGCTGCTCGATAAAAAGTGTCTCTTATAGTCTTAAAATCTATGCAGTCTATGAGAAGATGTTCCACCGTGAAATCTTCGTAGCAAGGTATACACCTCGGAATCGGCTCCTGTTTTAGTAAATATCCATGAGTTAATCGTGTGTGACCGATCCTACATCGTCTAATCATGGCCTGGTCAAAACGTTTATGACTGTTCAGGTGAGTATAACCAACCGTTTTTTTTAACACGTGAAGTTTGTTATTATCCATAGTATCCCATAAAGATTGAAACAGCTTTCTTACATAAGCGCAGATAGATGGTCTGAAATCGCTGCATGGTATTCCAACACGGTCCATATGCCTGGACACAAGGCCCTGCGTAAAACTGGTCCCCGGAAGCCACTGCTCGCAGTTCCAATTATTATTATTATTAGGCTTCCAAAAAAATTCAGAAGACAATGTATATCCTCTGTCGCGGCGACACTCAATCGTGAGATATTAAACAAAGGAATTTCAAAGAAACGTTCCTGTACGGGTGGTCGATACCCAAGTACGAATGCATATGTAGATATATATGTACAACGAGCAAAGAAAAAAAGACACACGGTATAATAGCACACTTTATCTTTTCGACCTATTCCAAGTAATTTGAATACGGGATAGAAGAGAGGAAGATAGAATATGTAACTGAGTAACGTGATTGTTACCAAATTTGGCTAATTTGCACGTAACTGCCGAATCGCCCGATTCAAGATTCGCTGAATGACGTTTTATTCAGTCTCAGTTATTCCCCGCAGTTGTTTGAAATCCGCATACTGATATCTCTGACTGCAAGGACTTATTTTCTTGAACCCTGATAGGTACAAATTTCTAGGCTACTGACATATCGGGAATACCAGGATATGTTGCACTATTTGGATTTATTAATATTTAGGGGATTTCCAGCCTGACAGGATTACTTCATGTAACATTTTGCAATATTCTGCCAGATTACGCAATAACACTGCACACATCCATATATAATTATTTCACAACATCGGTACCGAGAAATACTCCTTTGTTAAAGAATGCATGATTGCAGTGCATTTACTATGTACATCTGCGTCTTTCAACGAACAAACAAACTACGCATCTTTGACATTGCATTTTCGACAGTTTCGTTGCAGATCTTGAATTTTGTGGAGAAGTTTACCAATTTTGCAAGGGCCTACTCTCTCAAACCCTGATAGATACAGATTTTTATGCTGCGATAGGTGCAATGCGCAGACGATAGTATAGTAACAGTATATTGACTCACATTGAGTAGTATAAAAGCTCATCTCGAGCCCTATTGACCTTATAGCGCAACGCGCAGATAGTAAAGTAACAGTATATTGACTCAGATTTAGTAGTATAAAAGCATATTTCGATCCGTATTGACCTTATAGTGCAACGCACAGAGGATAGAAAAGTAACAGTATATATTCACTCAAAGTTAGTAGTATATAAGCGCATTTCGAGCCCTATTGGCTTTGTAGCGCAATGCGCAGAGGATGATATAGTGACTGTATATTGACTCACATTTAGTAGTATAAAAGTGCATTTGGAGCACTATTGACCTTATAGCGCAACGCGCAAAGGATAGAAAAGTAACAGTATATTGACTCAGATTTAGTAGTATAAAAGCGCATTTCGAGCCCTAGTGACCTTGCGGCGCAACGTGCAGAGGATAGAAAAGTAACAGTATATTCACTCACAGTTAGTAGTATAAAAGCGGATTTCGAGCCCCATTGGCCTTGCGGTGCAACACGCAGAGGATAGAAAAGTAGCAGTATATTGACTAAGATTTAGTAGTGTAAAAGCGCATTTCGAGCCCTATTGACCTTTAGCGCAACGCGCAGAGGATAGAAAAGTAACAGTATCTTCTCTCACATTTAGTAGATAAAAAGCGCATTCCGAGCCCTATGGCCTTGTAGCGCAATGCGCAGAGGCTAGTATAGTGACAGTAGATTGACTCATATTTAGTAGTATAAAAGCGCATTTCGAGCCCTATTGACCTTGCGGCGCAACGTGCAGAGGATAGAAAAGTAACAGTATATTCACTCACAGTTAGTAGTATAAAAGTGGATTTCAGGCCCTATTGACCTTGCGGTGCAACACGCAGAGGATAAAAAAGTAACAGTATATTCACTCACATTTAGTAGAATAAAAGCGTATTTCGGGCCCTATTGACCTTGCGGCGCAATGCGCAGAGGATAGCATAGTAACAGTATCTGGACTCGAATTTGGTAGTGTAAAAGAGCATTTCGAGCCCTATTGACCATGTGTCGCAATGCGCAGAGGATAGAATGCTAACAGTATATTGACTTACATTTAGTAGTCCAGATCATCTAGCATGCGTAATTTCGGAAGCCGACCCATAGCTGCTCGCAGCTCTAGTTATTATTATTATTATTAAATCTCCTGGTCTGATCCCTATCTGTCTAAAGCAATAATGTGCGACATATACTACCAAGTTTTGCACTGCCTTCATGTCGTCTATGATGCATGCCGATTTTACACTTATAACATAGGAAAACGACCCCCCCCCCCCGAACCCACTCTCCTGATTATGCCTTTCGAACTGTGTATATATTGTATCTCAACATCGTGTGCTTATCGAGTTATAAATACATGAACGGACAAACAAACAGACAGGTAGAAAGTAAAGCTTTAATAGTAAAGATAGTATGGCTATCTGATCAGTAAACTTTCTCTATCCTCCGAGTATTCATCGCGGTCATGAAGAAGTGAAATTCGTCCTCGATTTTCTGCTGAACATATAAGCACAATAGTCTGCCCTTCACTGGAACATTATGATAGCGGTATTCTTCAATTTCGAGCCTATATGGTTACGTATTCGGAGCATATAGTTTTCGCCCAGTTTCCCGTTTCATGGTAAAGAGATATCAGAAGTAGTTTAAAGGCATTCAATATTCTGTCTAGGGCCATGCATGGTCAGATTTTTGTTTAATCTCGAGGTAGTATTAAATCTTAAGCATCTCGAAATTTCGATTAATAGTAACTCGACATTTCAACTTATTAACTTGAAATTTCGTAACTTTGACTTATAGTATCTCAAAATCTCCACTTCATGGCCTCTGGACGATTCAGTATTGTTCTGTATCACTTGTATGTATATTGAATCAGATTTGAATATTCAATATGTTTTACAAAACCCAATTAATGTTTTATCGATATATATAGTTCGTATTATTGCCCAACACGAACCAAATGTTTCATATTTTGATATCCTTTGGAAATGTCATGATCGGGATCGAGTATAGAGTGGTTTGGGTACATTCTCCAATTGACACTAAGCACGTGTGAATGTCAGTATTCAACACGCGAACATCGAAGAAGAAACGCAGAATAATTTATCATCATAGGAAAAAATAATTATCCAACCAAAAAAATGATTTCGCTGTCAAAGGTTTTCAACCGGTCAGTCTGACAGGTATACTACATGCCGTATTCTAATCGAGGTGCCATCCTTTGTGAATCCCTTCATTAAGTAGCATCGGCCTGTTCAGTGTCACTTCACGATCCTAACGGCAAACGGTGGTCTATTGTGGACCAATTTTAATTTTCCCAGCGCTCAACCATTCCTGCTCCGGTCCACCGCCTTGCAACAGGTGTGGAAACAAGTCACCTATATAGCCATGGATGAATTGGTCCGAGAACGAAATTCACCCATCGATCTCTCGGTCAGCTGTCGCTGTAAGCCGAGACAGAGCTCGTCCATCTGTAATCCTACAATGCGTCAGGGAATAATTCCAATCTCTGTTGGTACTTTCATAAAAACACAAAGGTGGCAGACAGACTTCTCACCTTCTCAGTTTTGAATTTGTTCGCCAGCTCTCTCGCCTTTAGACTCCCAAACAACGCTCGGAGAAGGGAGACTCCAAATGTTACCGGATTACGACAATGTGCTCGACTGTGCAGCCATCAATGTGTGTTTTTGTAGCTAATTATCATATAGTTATAGAATTAAGGTACCGACAAACATTTACTCAGTCCTTGTATATGCACACGATCACGGACAAAGAGGGAGGCATTAGGGATTGCTCCGGTAATTAACCTAACGTTGTTTTGTTTAACGGTCTAGAGTTTTCGATGGCGGAATCAAACTGAATGAAACATTCTAACAATGATCAAGTTGAGTAGACATCCGTCGTCCTAATGAATTCCAGTTCGTATTGCAATACCTTTATTTCAGACTATATGCCCGCCTCAATTTTCAATGAACATTTGAAACAGTTTATAAATTTTAGGTAAGTGACGTTTGCACCCGAAAACTCCTTTGCATGTCTGTGACGGTAATGAAACGGACTTCTTTTTCGATCAAAAACTTGCCTAATTAATTTTTTTCTTAAAGTACATATCCTGAATATGCAGCATAGAAAGATTCCGCTCTCCAGTTGTATAAAAGGGAATTTATTATTATTGATCAAAAAGTGCTTCCTGGCATGGCCTATTTTGTTATTTTTTAGACATCTGTATGGAAGATTTTAAATTGTAGCAAAAAAAGACATTATTTGTTCCTTTGTGTACAAGATAAAATCTCCTCAGAAATGTTTCAAAAATAGCAAAACAGATTATCGTGAAGCACGTTTTGTTCAATCATGAATTCGAGGCTGATATTTTAGTGAAAAATATAATTTGGCAAGTTTTGGTTTGAAAAAAAAACGTCGGCTTACTGTCACATGCAAGGGAAATTTCGCATGTAAACGTCACATAACCTTTCAATGAACATTTGAAATCCAGTTGATCACTTTGGCCCCCCAACACATGAAGTCTGACGCATTTCTTCTATCATAATAAACAGCGAATCGTCGAATGCAATATAACCTTTGGTGGCGATTACCACCATTGCTATAGTACTCGGATTACAGAATCTAAATTGCTTATAGAGAACTTTTCTCCAAGATTTGGAATTGTGAACAGGCTGGCTAATCATTTCCAAGCACGAATGTTTTCAGTCTTCCAACTTTCTGAGTTACAAAATGGAAAGAAGGAAGACGCGTTTTCTAACTTTTACAAAATTGGAGCCGATCTTTTCCAACTCAGCGGGCTATTTATTGGCTGATGCACCGAAACAGTGACTTGCAAATGCCTCACTTGTTTTTTCCTCTTGGTAGTTTCTGAGAGCACACAGGATGAATTTCAATGTACAAAAATGAACAAATTTTCAATAATGGACAAATGAAAGGAATTGCAGTTTATGAATAAGTATACCTCGCCCTGGCCATGCTGAGACAGTCCGCGAAAAGACATAATTCACGTATAGTGATGCAAATCGTGAGGAAAGTTTAGTTTACATTTGACCATAATTGCTCCTCTATTACGTTCGACACATCACCCATAATTTCGGCCATCGGATCACTCAACTTATTGCTGGACAATTTATTTATTCATTCACAAAGAAATGGAATAAGAAAATGGTATTTTTTAACGTCTTTTAAGAAAGTTTGGCCATAAAAATTAATCATTGCAATGTATTCCAGTTAAAGAACTTTTATTTCTTTCGATGTGGAGTTGATGTGGTCGTTTTCAGAACGTTTCGTGATGGAATGAACAGATTGCACATGACAACTTGTTTGAGCCATGGAAATAGGGTATAAAGGACCTCGGTTTGGCGAAGATTTGGCTCCCGTGAGGTGCGGTTGACTTGCCAAAAAAATGCCATGAAAGGTGTTTTCCAATTTTGTTGTATATATACTCAGAATAAATAACTTATTGAGCCCTATATGATTGTCGAATAACAAGCCGTGAAATATATAGTGTATATTTGCGCCCATTCGAGGCTGAAAATAACTTCTGTTTTCCTCTGCAAACATCTGATCGACTACGCTGATAAACAGCTTGTGTCACTAACGTCTCTACTCTGCTTTGTGGAGTAGGGACGAAAGTGACACAAGATGTTTATGAGCGTACGGATCGACCAGAACCAGCTTCGATCCGCAACACATGTCTATTGAATTAACGATCACTGCATATAAAGTTTGTTTTGGTTCTGGTCCATCGTCATATCGGAGGATATATATCCAGCTTGAAATCAGTGATTTTGCACGAAGGAGATGATGACACGATAGCAGAGAGAGAGAGAGAGAGATAATTAAGGTTTAACGTCGCGTTCAGTAATAAGGCGGGATTTTGGTCTATAAAATACGTGGTGCCGTTGAAATCCAAAAAATAAAATGTCCCAAAAGTAAAATGTAACGACAAGCGAAAATATATGTAAGCAATTTGTGAAAGTTATCATCATTATAGTTATGACATGAAACTGAAATCCGCAGCATGTGCTATTTCGTGAAAAAAAGGAACTGATTCAAAAACACATTCAGACAGGAAGAACCCCTTGGATCAAAAAGATTTCCAAGCAATGGAGATATCAATTTCATGACATATCAGGTTAAATGGCGTTTTGGTCTAAGGGATCCTTCGTGTCTAAATGTGTGTTTGAATGACTCGATTCAGATTCTCTTTTTCACGAAATAGCATGCATGCTGCGAATTTTAACTTCATGTCATAACAATATTTATACCGCAATCGAGCTAGAACTTTCGCATATTGTGCACATATATTTTCTCGATCTTGCCGTTACATTAAAACAATTACGCTTAAGACATTTTTTTTTTTTTTTTGATTTCAAACGCACCACGTACAGACCACAAACTCGCCTTATCGCACCATCTCCTTTACTAGTTCATTCCCCCGTTTTTTGAGAATCTAAAGATTACAATCATTCTGAGCAAACAACAAAACATCGTATACTTTGTCAACTAATAACTTCTCATTTTTGGCCAAAAACGCTCCACATCCTTTATAAAACTCCTAGTTTAGAGGAAATGATCATACAATGCAGATTGAGTGAAGAAACGCAATTTATTGCATTTTCAATTGAACAATTATGTCACAACAATCACACAATATTTTAAAGTTTTCACGTGCTTCTCGCGGTCAATTCTACAGATCTGTCCGAAGTATGTAATGAACTTTCTGCAAACCGGCATTCCCGAGGTTTCCCCATCATTGAAATTAGACCATTGGATGTTGCACCAAATTGGTCAATTCCACAAAAGCGCGCATAAAATGAAAGGGGACGAATATTTACGATGCGAGGAAAAGATGGACAGATTTTAAACAAATTTATTGAGTATCACAGCATTTAGATTCGATTTGGCATATTATTCTCACACACTACTAGTGGTTGCTTATGGATACATAAATGCTCACTGGAGCACAAACAGAACACCTCAGAAGGTATATAGATAAACAATGTATAATTGTTTCTGGTCGTTACTTCTATTATATCGTAGGCGAAAGTAGTCCGTGTTTAACAATTGTATCCACTGCTGCCTAACGGTTTCAGAAATAAATAGGTGGGCGGTTGTGGCAATCGAATCAAGCGATAAGCAATAATATTGTAATAAATTCATATTCTCTGTTCCTTCGTCCGCAGTGTGCCAACTGTTGAATGTCACTCGATAACCAAGAAGGGAAGCCAGCGAACTGCGGAGTAGGGGGATTGGACATCCAGATGTTACGGGAGACTTGTGAAGTCGACAAAGGCCTGGCTGATCGATCCGAAGAGCGACCTACCCATGCAGCTTATCCACACTAATCAATATACCGATCAATGGCACAAGGAAACATATGGCGCAGTAAATCCTTCACTCTCAACTGACGGTATTGCATGGCATTCCAACATGCATGCACGTTCAGTTACATATTCTGTGGGAGAGGATATATTAAAGAAGGCCTGTGAATAATATGCACCGACGTCAATATGGTGTTGCGCCTGAATAAACATCTGCAACCACTGGCGAAATATTTGCATCCTTATATAGGATCATTGCAAAGGTGCTATATTTGCGAACATTTAAATCATTTTTGGACTTAAAAGCCGAGAAAACTAGTTTGTCACCCGTTAGCCTTAACAACATTGTCAAAGGAATCAAATTACACTGAAATAACTGGAAACCAACTGCCTGTTATCAAGAATGCTTAGCGATTTTTATCTCATGCAAAGGTTTGCATCACAACGCATCATACAACTGGATAGTCAACTCAATGTAGAATGAGTAAGAAAACTTATATAATGCAGGGAATACTCTGTGGTTAAAATTCAAACATTAACTTGTAAATATGTAATGTACAAACTTCGCAATAAAAGGACGGAATTCAATTGAAACTGAACAGTAAATGGATAAACAGTTTTAAATACCAGAAATGAATAAACTATATCACAGTCTTGCTGTACATCTGTTCAAAGCAACAATATTCACTTTTCAAACGAACTAAATGATGCAACTCGGAATGATGCAACTCATAATTCTGAATATATATATATGGAATATATTACTTCAACCTGTAACCATCTTGGTCATCTATAAGCGGTAAGACTTATGGATGGCAAAGTGTACGCAAGTGCTCTTGCACTTCTCTCAACAATTTTTCTAAAACATATTTACTTTCCCTCAAGTTTTCTGAATAAGACCAGGAGATTTTTACAATCGTTCGGTTATCAGAATAGGTCTTGAATCAGGTAGCACTAGGGTATCACAGAGCTGGTAGTACAACTTGGAAATACTTGTATGGGTATCTCAATCTTTTTAAATGCATAACAACTCTCAGTTGACTTTTACTCATTCCGAAATGACTCCCACAATGACATAAATCTTTGTCTTTGAACTGTTATTATTGAGTCAAGACATTCAGAGGAAATAATGCAGGAAGAGCCCATGGTAATTTTTATGCTAAAAAATATTACTTTCCAATATAACCAAAATTGTTCTGATCATATTTATGTAGGTTAATAAAAAAAAAATCTTCCTAACAAAATTACAAATAAATGGTTCAAGACTATGTAATGAAGCTTTTCTCAACAATATGTTTTATCTAATTGCTCCAGGTGTCTTGAAACAAAGGACCGAAAAATATGCTGGACAGTTCTGTTGGGAGTGTCCCCCTCAAGGGCCCCATTCTTCTCTGAGGATTGTGTGCTCAATGTTTAATAATTGAGGGCACAGAGGAGGGCCACGCCTCTCTTGATCCAATGTTTCTGGGGCTTGTCTGAGGGTACCTCCACAGCAAATACAAAATTGGTGGAGTGTCCTGTCGTGGAAAGTGTACCTGAAATTACAGAGAATGAAGAAGAAGTTACTAAATCATTCATTTTATATGGATAGTAAATTGAAAAGTGTCACGAAGTAGTAGTAGGCATTCTTGTACCTTGAAGCTGGTGGGAAAGGGGAGAAATCTCAATAATTATAAACATTCCTGAAATGAGAAAGATTCTCACCCATAACTGTTGGCAATTAATTAATACCAGTACATATTGAGTCAAGACATTCAGAGGAAATAATGCAGGAAGAGCCCATGGTAATTTTTATGCTAAAAAATATTACTTTCCAATATAACCAAAAAAGCCAAAAGTCCTGAACGGGTTCCTTGGAGTGCACGGCTACTAATTATACCTCATCGCAGGATTTGAAGTACCAACATGACTAAGTCCAGTCTTTTTTTGATTACTCCCCCTTCAAATTTTAGTCTTCCATCTTTCCCACCCATCTTTTGTGCATGTTTAACTGTTCTTGTAGGCTCCATGGTTAAACCAAAAATCTTTGTACAATATCTCTTTGGTCAAGAAATATCATGATTGGGAATCCCTCCCCCGCCTTTGTATGTTAAATGTCTTAATCCTTCTTTACACCTTCTTCTCTGGTTAAAACTCTATAGTTCTTGTGGACAGTATCTTATTCTTGTGACAACAGTATTTGACTAAGAATTTAACTGTAGTCATGAATAGGAAGTCATGACTGGGGTGGACTGAAATGATCCAAATGAAATCACAGAGCTCCAGTGTTGTATAACCAGATGATTGTGATAAGATGTAGACAGGCTACAGCTGTTAGGTATTACAGGGACTACTTCCCACAGAATTAGAAATTGTAAGCAGACATCTCATAGCCCATTAAACTCATGACCTTGTGACCTATGGTGGAGTTAAATTACTCTTACAGTAATTATACACCCTACCAAATCACATTATAGAGCATTAGGAGAGCTTGGAATTAATTTCTATTTCCACTGATGAGTTTAATTTAGTAAACTTCAACAATGTAAGATCTCCAAGAAAATGACAACTGTATGGACTCAACATCTCATATTGGGCTGGTTCCATGAACAGTTTGATTCTCTATTTCTTTAAATTAGTCAAATCCAACGTAACTGCTTGTGAAATGTAAACATGTGTTAAAATTAAACATTTATTATTATTTATTTTCATTCAACTCCACCCAAACAATGGAATCATTAAAGTGTTCTGCGAAATATATATCAATGATTATTAAAGATGTATTTTGCATCATTTTATGCTTTGAGTCATTTCCATATTAATATACTTTCAATATTTTATGACTGGTATTTATTCAATAATTAGTTGTTAACTTATCATAAATTTGTACATTATTTATATCCTAATGTATCTAATTATTTTAACCATTTATAACTCGGCCGAGCAGCACATGAATTTTATGTTTTACTATCAAGAGTGAACCAGACTATTACTTGGGTGAAAAGAAATGGACCGGCTGGTAGATCTATTATTGAATGATGAGCACTGGTCATAGAGGTCATTTGCCTAGCTTGCTAGAATGTAAACATAAACACTATTATAAAGTACTCCACTGTAGGAATAGAGTTAATTTTTCATGATGAGTTTAACAACATGGTTAAAGTGTTACACCACAGGGATAACAGGATTTCTAATTCCATGGTCCATTGATAAATATCACTTATCCTAGGGGGAGATACTGCAGAATGAAGGATGTTGGTGAGCGTCGTACTGTATCAATCATCTCACACAATAACACACAGACAACAGGAGACCATCCTTACACCATATTGTTTTCCGCAACAATTGTTTGACATGTTCGACAAATAACAAATACTTTTCCCTCAAGAATGGCCTAAATGTTTCCTCATGTAGTCCAATTTACTAATTCGTGTAATGAGGAAATACCCCAAGCAAAGTCCCTCCTCCTAAACAATCAACTTCTCATTTGGCTCTGAAAAAGGTGCTGCTAGTGGTAGAATTTATGTTAAATGGTGACTAAGAACTAAAACCATATAGTGAGTGATATGGTCACACTGGTGCCTTGGGCAATATTTTTCAATAATCAAATGCATGGAATTGTACAGATGCACTTAGTGTGAAATTTCATGCTACAATATTTAAGTAACAACACACCATATTGTCAGATTTCACAGCAGCTTGGTATACAGATGAGTGTGTGCAGGGTGACTGGATTGAAAGAACTGATGGCAGATTGATCAATACACTCCCCCTCAACATGCAGCAGGAAATGTATCTCAACTAGTTTATGGCATGTCACTTGTTACTTTCCCTGGCTCCATTATTAACAGCTGTAATATTTAAGTTATACTCAGCAACCATACAAATTCTCAGTGTGAGCAAGTTAGTTCATTATCCCTTCATATGTGGTAGTGTGAGAAACAACAATTCAGTACAATTACTGTATAGCTAGCCTCTTGACCAGCTGATTTGAATAGATGATTTCCTTCCGTTATTTCCGATTGTTGGCCTAATTTTAAGACAAAATGACCTTGGCATCCATGTATTCTCAGATAATTTAGGATGAAAATTCTGTGAGAAAGCAGGCAAATATACATAAAATAAAGTGCTGTGTAAAAAAATTCACATATATGTTGACTGTATTTTTCCTACATCATGACAGCAGTGTGATACAAGATAGCTGAACTGTAAGTCTGATATGCCAAGTCAGTGTGTGACATGATTTCATCACACTGCCATGTCGTCAGGTGGGACGTAGACATGAACGACGTGTTATGACAACCATGCGTCAAATCCCCATCACCATGACATGTACATGTAGAAATTGATAACATGTAGGTACACATATCAGGAGGCTATTGATGGGTGGGATGATGAAAATATTTTCTATAGCAGACCATCTGTGCTATCTGGGTTTTATACCTAAACCTGTCAATAATGAGCAGAACCAACTATTCATCTGGATTAAATTCGCCTGAAATTTATGACCTACATGCTAACCTTTTTACATCTTCACACTATATACTTTATGGTTTTGAAAACTTGTTAAATTCTGTTTCATTTCATTGTTTCCAAATTTTATCATGATAAATGAATACTTGGAATATATCATGAGGTGATATTCTTCTATGAGCTGGTCATTGTGTCAATTTGTTATGAGTGACGGTTGCACAGTGCTATTCGGTATGAGGCACCAGTCGCCAAGGAAAATCTGAGGACAATTTCAAATCAGAATTCAGATTAGCTTGGAATACAGACATTTTTTTGAAAGCTTCTAGCAGACAAAAATACTTCAAACTTTAAAGTAGATGGGGTTATATTTATATCATTATTTAATCTATAGAGAATATAAACAGCATTCAAAAATTGAACCAAATGGACAGATTGAAAAGGGCAGTCAGTAATTGCAGTTGAGCTCCGGTCTTCGGGTGAGAGCTGTAATCTTATGCAGTGTACATGATAATATTCTTTAGGGATGGGAACAAGCCATTAGGGGTAATGGATCTGTGCCAAAATGTTTAATGGTATATGCTCTCATAATATATGAGGTTATGGGGTGGAGTGAAACTTAGTTCCAGGTTATCCAGGGGACGGGGATTCAGTCCCGGGGATCGTGGATGCATTAAATAAATATAGCATGGTGTAAGCTCTCAGAATATATGAAGGATGACAATGCCTGCATGGTCATGGTTCTTGTGAACTTACCAGCTCTGGTCAGAGTTTTGTATACGGGACATTCATAGAAATCTTCAGTTCGAGGTTTTCTATCGGCCATTGGGATGAGCCACATGGCGGGCATGTCTGTGAACAGTTCCTTGGGCTTGGACTCTGCCAGCAGGAAATTGGTGGCATCCCAGCGCGCCCCCTCCACAAACAGTCCTCGAATGTAGCACCCATCTTCTGGGGCCACAGTCAGATCTGCATCAGCTTCATTCATTACCTAGCCACAAAATGAACAGAGAGCAAATTTTGACATTGTTGACTACATGTAATACATAATGATAAGTCTCCAGACTTTTCACTTGAAGGGATGCAACATTTAAGTTTGATCAGTAGATGTTTGTACTGTACTAATAAATGATACCCTCTCAGGCTTACTATACATTGAATATAATGCACCATGCTGATGAGGGTACAAGGTCACGGAGATTGCGAATGATATACTAATATGTCACAAACTGACACAAACATATTGACACATGTAAGTAGGTAAGAACTTATAGCAGTCAGTTTATTTCCCGTGCTGCGCAGTCAGTGATCACAACATGGTATGGCATTTTAATAGCCTGTCACTTCGGAGCAATTTTTAGAGACATTTTTTTTTTAGAAAGAAATAAGTTTTCTACAGCAGGAGTAAAACTCTCAGAATGTAGAGTTATATACTGAAATTTCAAATGAAACACAACTGCCAGAGTTAATCATTGATATGTGTAAAGGTAGAGTAATATGAGGGATAAACCTTGAAGTCAAAGGAGATGGTATCAATGGAGATGACTTTCTTCCTGGCATAGTTCTGCAGAGTACCAGTGAGGAAAGCTTGGGGGAAGAAAAACCCAGAGATCCAGTACACCTGTGAAGAGAAATGATAATGATTCAACTTTACATGTAGTTTCACTCTCAACAAAAAAGACAACTGATCATCCAAGAGTTCAAACACCCCATAAAAATTGACTTCCCTGCCTATATTTAGCTCTGATTATTCAGAACTGTTCACAACTGGAATACTCTACAAGATGTTTGCACCAGACATGTCCTTCAGTCTACTATTATTGAATTTAGTTGAAATTGGGTTCCATAGTGATTAAAGACCTTACCATGACCTGTTCAATCATTACACTAACATTCAATCACCTCAACAGTATTCAACCATCCCAATATTGAACCCTAATAATATCCAATCACTGAACTACTCACCTGATGCAATGATGTAATCATTGGAGAAATGCTCAAATCTCCCTAATATTCAACATTCATTCACCTTGATAGCATACATACTTTCACTTTCACTCAGCAAGTTCTCTAATTAATTTTCCCCAATACAAACATTCTATGCAATATGAAACTGGGTCTCAGTAACTTCAAATCACAATGAGGAGATGACTACTACTCATATGTGTGGCCTGATCAGAATATCTACTGTATGTCGTACTTACCCCCTATAGATATTTTTTTAAATTGTATTCCTTAAATGTATTTGTCTTATCGTAAGTTTTGACGAGAGCTAAAGTTGATTCTGAATGTGAGATGTTTACGGTAATAACGTACACGGTCCGTGGTCTAATAGAGTTATGTCCCTTGAGACCACGCGCACATTGTTAGTTGTGTAGGCGGCCGTGTTGAAGTGTCCGCAAACTTTAACAATTTTGCTCTCCATTGCAGGTTAGTGAACCTTATTGTTTTGCCATATTTTCTCTAAGATTGTTAGGATACTATTTTGCTACAGTTCGTGTCAGATCACTCCTTTTTGATGTCAAGACATTGTGTCAAAAATCCCTAAAGTCGATAACCCTTAGCGAGGACCCATATTTCGATAGTTGCGCAATTAGTCTGATTGAGTGATGCAACACATGTTTACTGTAAATTTATCAATTGTATGACTTGTATAGATATAAGGCGTAACTCAGATGATATCGCCAAGTTCTGTTGAGTGTTTCTTTCGATCTAAACACGTTTGATAAGACCGTTTGTTGTCGCCATGGTAACAAGTCATGATAGACGAATCTATGGAAGCCTGTTAGGGCCACCTATGTTAGGATTCTGTCATGTTGAATACTTGGTAAATGTTGATGAGGTATTTTGTGAATATGTTGAATTGTTAGACCTTTTGAGTTAACAGAAATATTACATTCTCCGAATGACATAACTATGGAAGCCCAGCGGGGCCAATATGAATTTGTAACAACTCAGTAAAGTATGACACATAACTTTGTAGAATTTATTCATGTATAATTAATAGAGTTATGTCCCTGGAGACCACGCGCACATTGTTAGTTGTGTAGGCGGCCGTGTTGAAGTGTCCGCAAACTTTAACAATTTTGCTCTCCATTGCAGTACATGCACACCTTGCCAGAAGCCGAACAACCCTGGGAGAGAGTGCGGATACAGTCAATACAATATTAGTGAACACTGTATGGAATCCCCTGATATATGAACACTGTGTACATACGTTATTAAACATTGTTCCTGTTCCATTTGAAGACTGTGTTTCGTCTTATCTGTGGACATATATTGTCTACCGTTCCCCGGGCTACAAAAATGGTGACCCCGACGTGATTCTTGGCAAGAGTGAAACAGTGCATTATTTGAGATATAGACTGGGACGGGAGTGTTTGATTTGCCATCCGGTTGTCAAGTTTCGGACCATCTGGACAATTAAACATTGGAGAATTCCTAGTCTGCTGACGTCATTCATGATCGGAAGATGTGCATAGAGGATATGCCGGCACTTTGATTCTTGTATGTCAACCGACCAGAGTGATTGGATGTCACGTGATTCTAATTGTGAGAAGTGGTGACTGGACTAATGTGTACCCATTGTGTGACGTGTCGAACATCGCACCAACGATAACGTGAGTGAAGTGTTCATGCCATCGTTGAACTTTATGGAACTTTTATTCATTTTTGAATATCTGAGAGAAGCTGAGATACAACACATATCACGAATCGTTAGATTCTTGGTATGTGCTTTAGAATAGGTTAACCAGAAGACTATTCTGTGAAGTCATGTGACGCAGTCAGTATGTCGGCACCTCTTCCCACTTCCCTTATATGTGTTGTAATTTATTCCTGTATATGGCGAGATTCTGCTGGTGGACGTTTCGTCCCCGAGGCCCGCCCCTGTACAGACCTTTTGGTCTTTGATATATGTTGGCATTTGTGGGAAGTTGATGCTGGGTCGACATCGGGCCTTACAGACTAGTTTTTGTGTTAAATGCCGTCATTTACATCTGACGACGATACAGCTCACCAATCTCCAATGTACGAGTTGTCACACCGAAACAGCTCACCAATTACCAGTACACGAGTTGTCAGAGCATTTCCATCATAGCTCTCTAGATTTGTATCTAATACCGCTTATGCCGGTGCTAGGGGCCGTGTGGTCATATCATCCAAGTTGCCACATGAACAGGTACAATAAAGCGTACCTGAGATACAACACATATCATGAATCGTTAGATTCTTGGTATGTGCTTTAGAATAGGTTAACCAGAAGACTATTCTGTGAAGTCATGTGACGCAGTCAGTATGTCGGCACCTCTTCCCACTTCCCTTATATGTGTTGTAATTGTGATTGCGCTGGATGTCGCATTCACTGACATTGTGTAAATTTCCTGGATGAACTGCGAATATTACAGAAACGTAAAGGAACGTGAATTGGGACTGGTGGACTGATTTTCGTCTGTGTAGAGGAGAAATCGCCTGGTGTTACAGCGTGATAAACACTGGACGTTGCTGTCACATTCCATTTCAACGAACAATTTTTTCCTATTCGAACAGTTTGTGGATTTGAAAACTCTTTCCAAATAGCAAATCATTTATAGAACTTGGAATATTGTAGGACTGATATTATTCGTATCAGGTATTCGTATGTTTTCATGCACATTTTTTACTAGTTTGCATTTTGATCTTTATTTCATTTTTCCCAATACTTACAACTGTATTGTGACTGTGTGCTACTATATGCAAATATGTCTGATTGTGCTATTGTATTATCTGGTCTGTCAGAAGCTCCCACAGGAGAAGATTTGAGTAAGTTATTTGAAGGTGTAGGAGTGGTACGGAAGTCCATTCAACTCAAAAATGACTCCGGTCAATTCTCTGGGCAGCTTTTTGTTGTGTTCGATAACAGAAATACTGTTGCTAAGGCAACGGCTAGTGAACAGATTCAGCTAGGTATGGAGGTTATTAATGTGTGCAGACCCACAGATGGACAAAGCAGACTGATTGATTATTTGCTAGAATCAGATGTTGTGTCGGAAATGCAAAAAATGTTCCAAAATTTGGGTCCGGAAATGAGAAAAAAAGTTGTGGAATCTCTTCCAAGTAGCTCTGGAGATCCACCCTCGATGGCCCAGAGTGGATCTGCCACCAGCTCCCCTCCAGCTGTTATACCATCATCCACATCTGCGATGGGTGATGCTGCAATCCGATCCCAGCAGGTAACAGTGAATGAAGTGTCTGGCTACAGGAGCCGGAAACTTAGATTCTTCTCAGGAAAGAAACCCACTCCTAATGGGGAAAGTGATTTTGAAACGTGGAGACTCCTGGCACAACAAATAGTGGAGGACAGGGTTATCTCACTTGGTGAAAAAAAACGTGCATTGATACAGAGTCTGCTCCGTCCTGCCCTTGACACTGTTCAAGCCCTGGCTAGGTCCCAGGATGCTACAGCCAAAGATGTTCTGGAGATGCTAGAGAAGCTGTATGGCAACGTAGCGGATGGCCATGAACTTCTGGTGAAGTTCCTCTGTACCTACCAGGAAGAAAAGGAAACAGCCTCGGAATATGTCCAGAGATTATATCTCCTTCTGATGGATGCCGTTGAGCGAAATGGCACAACTGTGCAACAGGTACCAGTGGAATTATCCAAACAATTTCTGAGAGGATGTCCTGATGAGGCAATGCTTGAAAAGCTTGACCTGGAATCGACCATTGATAACCCCCCAAACTTTCCGGACTTATTGATCAAAATTAGACGTGAAGAGTGTCGCCGAACTGAGAAGAAACTAAGACTGAGAAAGAAAGGTGCTGTGGTACATTCTGTTAACATCGTTGAGAAGAGTGAGGATGTAGAATGGAAGAAAACAGCTAGGAACTTACAGCAGCAACTTGATCAGCTGAAAAATGTGAAAAAGTGTCCAGACTCTAGTGAGCCGGATTTAAAGGCACCCGACAGTAGTGAAAAGACTGGAAATTCAGACTCAAAGAGAGGTCAGTACAAGGGCAAGCGGTCCTTCTGCTATCGTTGTGGTGAGGATGGACACATGGCCTTCAGATGTACAGGAGCCTCCAATCCAGAGAAAGTCCAACGTAGACTTTTGAGTTCCACGAAGCAGATCAACAAGGAAAAAAACTAGATCAGGCGACCGACAAGAGGCAATCGGAAGCCTGCTCTGACAAGAGCCTCAATGCAGAAAAGGAGAAAATCTCCACTGATTTGGTTGGGAATGCTAATGAAATTGATGTCAGGGTGAACGGAAAATGCTGTCGTTCGCTGTTGGATACAGGATCCATGGTCACCACCATGTCAGAAACCTACTGGAAGAGACATTTAGATGCTGTTCCACTGAGAGACCTTGATGAACTTATCAAGATAGAAAATGCTGGCGGTCATTTACTGCCTTACCTTGGATATGTGGAACTTGATCTCCAACTCGTGTCAGACTTGGTAAAGACGCCAATTATGACACCAATACTCATTGTGCCAGAGACACCGTACAATAGTAGAGTCCCGTTGCTAGTCGGTACCAATGTGTTACAAGTTCTTCAGGAACAGCTGCAGAATGAGTGTGGAGCACGGTTTCTCCAGCGTCCCATGGCAAGCCCATTGGCCATGGCTTTGAAAGTAATGCAAATTCGGAAACGTCACATGGCACATTCCAAGAACACATATTCGAATATACGACTCCCATCCCAACTGACCTTGGAGGGTGGCCAGAGTGTGATAATCGACGGACTTACTAGGATGACAGTGTCTTGTGCCTCTGGTATTGCTGTCGCTGAGCCAGCAAAAGGACTTCCTGCTGGGGTGACCCTGACTCCAGGTGTAGTGAAACTGTCAACCGACTTCCGAGATGTTCCCGTGCAAGTGTGCAATAACAATTCTCGGCCTGTAACTCTGCATGCAGGAATGCAAATAGGTAGTTTGCAGCCAGCAAACTTGGAGACACCAGAGAAGGTGGACCATAGAGAATTAGTGAGTGATGCTGAATTCCTTGCGAAATTTCCTCTAAATGATCGAGTGGAGTTGTCCGAACTCAAGACCCTCCTATTAAACAGGAAGAATGTGTTCTCCATGACAGACACTGATGTTGGAAAAACATCAGTGGTGAAGCATAGGATCAACTTGAGCAATGATGTGCCATTCAAGGAGAAACCTCGCAGGATACCACCAGCCCTGTATGAAGAAGTTAGACAGCATCTACAGCAAATGTTGGACACTGGCGTCATTAGACCCTCCAGTAGCCCATGGTCTTCTAATGTGGTGCTTGTAAGGAAACCGGATGGAAGTTTACGTTTCTGCTTGGATTTTCGCCAGCTTAACCGGAGGACTGTGCGGGATTCCTATTACATCCCGCGAATTGACGAGACCCTTGAAGCTTTAGCTGGAAACTGCTGGTTTTCTAAGCTCGACTTGAAAAGCGGCTACTGGCAGGTCGAGGTGGAGGAGACAGATAAAGAGAAAACTGCTTTCACAGTTGGACCACTCGGATTTTTCGAATGCAACCAGATGCCATTCGGGCTTACAAATGCTCCCGGAACTTTTCAACGGCTAATGCAGCAGGTACTCGGAGATCTCCACCTCAAGGGTGTTTTAGTATACATTGACGACATCATTGTGTACTCCAAGTCGCTAGAAGAACATATCCGGATCATGGAACAAGTGTTGGAGAGATTGGCTGAGGCTGGTCTGACCCTTAAGCCCGAGAAATGTTACTTTCTGGAGGAGAAACTGAAATTTCTAGGCCATATCATCTCGAAAGATGGTATAGAATGTGACCCGGACAAAACCAGTGTCCTCAAGGATTGGCCAGCCTCACACAATGTTACTGAGCTGCAGAAATTCCTCGGGTTTGCCGGGTTTTACCGGAAGTTTGTGAAAGACTTTTCCCGAATAGCACGACCACTAACGTCTCTACTGGCTGGTACAGATGCTTGTCGTAAGAAGTCGTCTAGACGCAAAACTGTGGACATTCAACCGTGGAACTGGGGCCATGAGCAGCAAACTGCTTTTGAGAAACTGATCGAGTGTCTCACATCACCGCCTTTACTCGTGTACCCGGATTTCAGTCGACCATTCCTCCTGCGCATCGATGCCAGCAAGCAAGGACTTGGTGCTGTTTTGTGCCAGGAACAGGATAATCATGTCGTCAAGGTTATCGCTTATGGAAGCAGAGCACTTCGGAAGCCTGAGTTAAATTATAGTACTCACAAGTTGGAGTATCTTGGACTGTACTGGGCCGTAACTAAACAATACCATGATTATTTGTATGGAGCAAAGTTTGTGGTCACGACTGACCACAATCCATTGACCTATGTGAATACCACGGCGAAACTTGATGCCACAGGGCACCGTTGGCTAGCAGAACTAGCCACATACAACTTCGAAATCTATTATAAGCCAGGACGCCACAACACTGATGCTGACTGCTTGTCTAGGATGCCCAGAGAGGAGGATAGTCTGCATGTGTCAACGGATGTCATACGGGCACTAGCTGATCGTGACCACGAAGGTGGAGCTGCCGACAGCCTCTGTCTAAGCCATCAAGTCATTACCAACTTCCCCAGTGCGTCCTCCCTGCAAGTGGACTGGTGCAAGGAACAGGCTAAAGACTTGTCGATTGGCCCAGTGAGGAGATTCGTTGTGCAGGGTAGTAAGCCTACCAGAGGACAAATACTTGATCTTCCAGTAGAAGCGAAGTCACTGCTTCGGCATTGGAATAAGCTGTGTGTTAAGGATGATGTTCTGTATCGAGCAGGTGTTGTGGATGGGCAGAAGACGCTCCAATTAGTGCTCCCGGAAGCCTACCGGGATATGGTTTTCCAACATCTCCACTCTGACATGGGTCATCTGGGCATAGAAAGAGTGCAGCATTTGTACAGTGAGCGTTTCTTTTGGCCGGGAATGGCCCGGGAAGTGGAACGCCGAGTAAAAACGTGTGACAGGTGTCTCAGAGCCAAGACGCCAGCAGCTCCTCATGTAGCACCCTTATGTAACATTACCACCACCCAGCCGTTGGAGCTAGTAACCATGGACTTTTTGGGACTCGAGGATTCTAAGGGTGGATACAACAGCATCTTAGTGATCACGGACCACTTTACGAAGTATGCTGTCGCCATCTCTACCAGGAACCAGACTGCGAGAACAGCAGCCCAGCAATTTTATGACCATTTCATTCTACACTATGGATTCCCGGAAAGGATCCATTCAGATCAGGGTAAACATTTTGAAAGTAACCTTCTGCTGGCGCTCTGCTCGATCACAGGTGTGAAAAAGTCTAGAACCTCCCCGTACCACCCGATGGGCAATGGCATCACCGAAAGATTTAACAGAACGCTGTTAGGCATGCTGAGATGCATGGTGGAGGAGAGGAAAAGTGACTGGAAGAGCTATGTCCCCACCATGGCACATGCATATAACTGCACACGCCACGATACCACCGGATTCAGCCCATTCTTCTTAATGTTCGGTCGAAACCCTCGGATACCCATGGACATCATCCTGGATCTTCCACAGCATGATGACAGGAAAGAATCCTACCCCGACTTTGTTAAAAACCTTGAAACCCGCCTGAAATACACTTACCATGCTGCAGAGGAGGCCACTAGAAAGTCGTCTACACGCTCCAGAAAGGGATACAACCGCAGGGTGCGTGGCTCCCAAGTGAAGACAGGTGACCGTGTGCTTGTCAGGAAATTGGGTATAAAGGGCAAGCACAAACTCGCAGACAAGTGGGAAAATGAGGTCTACAAAGTGATCAGTCAGCCAAATAAGGATTCGCCGGTGTACAAAGTTCAGCGAGAGGACCAACATGGTCGTACACGGGTACTACATCGAAATCACCTCTTGCCTCTGATGCTGCCCCTGGAAGTCACGCCGTCTACAAAGGCATATGGTCGTCTAGAGAAAAAATGTGGTAAACGGGTTGTCAAAGAGGACAAGCCTGTTGATGATGCTGAAACAGATTCTGAGGATACTGTGTATCCCACTGTGATTCGGGTTGAGACGGAAAGGGCTCAACCAGTGATTAACGTCCGCAGTTCGACAGACTGTGATCCTCAAGAGGTTCAGCAAGAGGAAAGCCCCCGTGCAGTGGATACTGAAATGAATATTGATACAGATTCTGATGGAGGCCATCAACCTCCAATGGACACTTCCGATTCGACAGACTCGATGGATGGTCATCAACCTCGTAGGCTAGCGCGTCCTTGTCGACAGAGACATCGACCAGCCTGGTGGAAGAGTGGTGACTATATCATTGATCAACTACAAGTCACCCCTGGTAACTGGACCCAACGTATGAAAGCCTTGCTCTCACTTAGGGATGTGTTCAAAGAGGAAGGTTTAAGGAAACTGATCTGCGAAGCTTTGATAAGAGTTATTGAAGCAGGATGAGTGTAAATTCCTGTAGTAGACAATGTCGAGGACGACATTTTTCCAGTGGGGTCGAATGTGGCCTGATCAGAATATCCACTGTATGTCGTACTTACCCCCTATAGATATTTTTTTAAATTGTATTCCTTAAATGTATTTGTCTTATCGTAAGTTTTGACGAGAGCTAAAGTTGATTCTGAATGGGAGATGTTTACGGTAATAACGTACACAGTCCGTGGTCTAATAGAGTTATGTCCCTTGAGACCACGCGCACATTGTTGGTTGTGAAGGCGGCCTTGTTGAAGGGTCCGCAAACTTTAACAATTTTGCTCTCCATTGCAGGTTAGTGAACCTCATTGTTTTGCCATATTTTCTCTAAGATTGTTAGGATACTATTTTGCTAAAGTTCGTGTCAGATCACTCCTTTTTTATGTCAAGACATTGTGTCAAAAATCCCTAAAGTCGATAACCCTTAGCGAGGACCCATATTTCGATAGTTGCGCAATTAGTCTGATTGAGTGATGCAACACATGTTTACTGTAAATTTATAGATTGTATGACTTGTATAGATATAAGGCGTAAACTCAGATGATATCGCCAAGTTCTGTTGAGTGTTTCTTTTGATCTAAACACGTTTGATAAGATCGTTTGTTGTCGCCATGGTAACAAGTAATGATAGACAAATCTATGGAAGCCTGTTAGGGCCACCTATGTTAGGATTCTGTCATGTTGAATACTTGGTAAATGTTGATGAGGTATTTTGTGAATATGTTGAATTGTTAGACCTTTTGAGTTAACAGAAATATTACATTCTCTGAATCACATAACTATGGAAGCCCAGCGGGGCCAATATGAATTTGTAACAACAACTCAGTAAAGTACGACACATAACTTTGCAGAATTTATTCATGTATAATTAATAGAGTTATGTCCCTGGAGACCACGCGCACATTGTTGGTTGTGAAGGCGGCCTTGTTGAAGGGTCCGCAAACTTTAACAATTTTGCTCTCCATTGCAGTACATGCACACCTTGCCAGAAGCCGAACAACCCTGGGAGAGAGTGCGGATACAGTCAATACAATATTAGTGAACACTGTATGGAATCCCCTGATATATGAACACTGTGTACATACGTTATTAAACATTGTTCCTGTTCCATTTGAAGACTGTGTTCCGTCTTATCTGTGGGCATCTATTGTCTACCGTCCCCCGGGCTACATTATTCTAGTCTGATCAGTCGTTTGGTAAAAGATATCAATAAGGGATATCAGATCCAAATGGTATTAAACCACATAACAGATTGTTTAAAGCTGTAAGTAGAGGTTCTTTGAAGTTCTAACAGAATGAACAAAGATACTGTTGTTGTTGTTGCTACCATGACTGGACTTCCACTAATAAAATAGCTACATGCGGCCACATTTCCAAGCATGTGGCGGATTTTGAGTAACAAAGTTTCATATTTGAATGGCCTAAATGAGCACAGTCTTGACAGTCTTACCCCCTGCTCCAGCCAATACCATACGTGGACCGACATAATGAGTTGATATGTATTCCACTAAATCCTCCCTCTTAATAGTCCTGTGATAATAGAAAAGATGGTTTAAACAATATTTTATTTAGGTAATGGAGTGAGTAGTAGGGTTTAATGTCGTGTTCCACCTTGTTGTTCTATCACGATGGTGCCTATATGTGCCAGAATATGAGAGCGCTCACAGTTCCTATTACCCTGGATACTGATCAGACCAGCCAGTACAGCACCCGGTCACCCATCCAAGTATTGACCGAGCTTAACGTTGCTTAACTTCGGTGATCTGACGAGAACCAGTGTGTCCAACGCTATAAGGTGAACAGGACAAGCCAGTATTCTCCAGATGACAATGGACGAATTTATATTATAAATACAAATGAGATAACGCAAGGTAAATGGAACTAAAACAGTTGTGGCAAAACAGAAAGTTAGTTTTAAATCTACAAATACATAGTTCTTGATAACTGATTCCGTTAGACACATTTTTCCTCGAAAAACATTCTTTTCGCACTGGATTATAACTTTCAAAATCGAGCATACATCCTATATCGAAAGTGATACAAAAATACTCATTACTGACAAATCATGAGTGATTGGCAAACATTGAATTTTCTAAATATTTCAGAGTCTATACAGGATTTTTGTACACTGTTCGCTCTCTATTCATTAGATTCGTCATTAAGATCTGGATTTCCAAATAAGAGCGATTTGTAAGAAATTCCAGGATAGGGTGCTAGTTCTAAGAACATATTCTGTCTCTTTACGTAATAATTTAGACAGTACAAAAGAAAATGCTCGTTGTCTTCATTAGGGTAACCACAATACACACAGGCCAGTCTTGTATAAATCTATCAAATCTATGCGCATTCAAATCGCTACATGAAAGGCGCAGTTGTACGTGAATAATCTGCCCTATCCTCAATCCGCAAAAGAAATAGCATAGAATTTTGTTGTTTTCCGATTTCAAAAAGTTTTTGAACAATTTGTAACTGTCAGCAGTTCTAATTTCAATGTCAATAGAAAGATGAAATATTCTGTTACTAAATCTTGCTTGCCTGTTGCAGCTTGCTGCACGTGTTAAAGTGTAACTGAGGTACTTTTGCAAGTTGTTGTCATATTCAAGATAATCTTCTAAATTATTGAATTTATACCCCGTTTCTTGTTTTACGCTGTCGTTAAAGTGATCGTAAACCCTCAAGTAAAGTTTCCATCAAATAAAAGACCATTGCAAACAGTGTGGGAAAATATTTATTTTAATTTTTTTACGATCTTATTACACAGAGTAAACTGCAATTAAAGCATGGTATTCTATGGTGGTCTGCTGCAATCATATTTAGGTTCGGTGACGTCACACTGCCTTAATACATATATTTCAAACTCGATTCGAGCTTAAGGTGTGTATAATTTGAGTTTCAACACAGACTCACTGTTCCAATGTGCATGTTCCAAAATCTGGGAAATTAAATCCAAGATTCAAATTGACTTGACACTCATGAGTCACCATCTCCCAGATTTTGGTGAAACATGCACATTGGAACAGTGAGTCTGTGTTGAACTCAAAGTATACAAATCTTAAGCTTGAATCGAGCATTGGAAAGTGCATAAAAAGTTTGAAATATATGTATTAAGGCAGTGTGACGTCACTGGACCTAAATATGATTGCAACAGACCACCATAGAATACCATGCTTTAATTGCAGTTTACTCGGTGTAATAAAATCGTAAAAAATTAAAATAAATATTTTCCCACACTGTTTGCAATGGTCTTTCATTCGATGGAAACTTTACTTGAGGGTTTACGATCACTTTAACGTAATCTCTGACGTCAAAAGAGGCAGTGAAGCATTCTCTCCCACTGTGGAAAGCTGCCTTTGAATCCCCTGAGACAGAATATGAGGCAACTGTTGGGGGAAAAACTTTACTATGATTCATTTTTCACATCATTATCTTGAATATGACATACACTTACACAAGCCATTACAAGTATCACAGTAACACCTTAAGAAGTTCCCTCAAACACAAGAACCACAGTTACAACTGTGGTTCTTGTGTAAGTGTACATGTACGTCATATTCAAGTCAAGATAATGTTATTAATAAAACATAATAAAGCTTTTCTCCAACATTCACTGGTATATTCTGTCTCCGAGGACTCAAAGGCAGCTTTCTATAGTGGGAGAGAAATCTTTATGCCTCTTTCGACGTTAAAGATGACATCGACAACGTCATACAACGAGCGTCCTGCACAGTCTGTGGAATGTTGCAGCAATGTAGAGAATGGAACAGATTTGTAACAATGTTGTGTTGTGATGTTGGTAATCGTTCCATAATAACGTCATAAGTTCCGACATGCTTGTGGCGCTCAGCACTATAATAACATTAATAACATCGAAATTATTAAAATTAAAGTCGTAAAATAACAAACAGGGTATAAAAATATGATATGGAAGATTATCTTGAATATGATGTAAACTTGCAAAGGTACTACCACAGTTACACTTTCAGAAGCTCCCTTGAACACAAGTACCACAGTTACACTTTCCTAAGTCCCCTGAAACACACGTATCACAGTTACAAATTCAGAAGTTCCCTCCAACACAAGTACCACAGTTACACTTTCAGAAGTTCCTCGAACACAAGTACCAGAGTTACACTTTCAGAAGCTCCCTCAAACACAAGTACCACAGTTACATTTTCAGAAGTTCCTCGAACACAAGTGCCACAGTTACACTTTCAGAAGTTCCCTCAAGCACAAGTGCCACAGTTACACTTTCAGAAGTTCCCTCAAACACAGGTACCACATTTACACTTTCCGAAATTCTCTCATTCACCGGATTGTAAAAACAATTAAATAAGAAAACAAACAAATATTGTGAAATGGGAATTTAATGAAAATTCATTTTATGTCTTTTTCTATTGTAATTATACCTTAGTTTGCCGGTCAATAAATTATTCAGAGCACATGTAAATGTGATTCATGCAAGCCCTCATTCAAATATAATAATTGTGTGATTACATTGATATAATAATTCAATAATTGAAAATGATTAAATAAGAAAACAAACAAATATTACATAATGACAATATTTGATGAAAATTTATTATATTTTTATATATTTCTACAATTCCATTTTTATTACACATTTTTTGTCGGCCAACAGCTCATTCAGAGCTAATGTTCTGTGATTGTACATTATACTGATGCTAAATAAAGTTTTTTACTCTTAATTCATATTTTAATTTCTGTTGTGAGAAAATGAAGATTCATGTTTTTTTTGGTCACCGGACACTCAAAGGGCTAGAGGACTTAAAGAATAACTTACATGATATTGTCTGAGACAGGTCAATAACTTTTTTTATTATATTTTTTAGAGTGTCTCCCTATATAAATTGTAATGAGATAAAACTGCATATTGCCTGGTCACGTGAGTGTATATTGCCCGTTGAAACTGCATATTCCACCACCCATGGAATATACACCAAAGGGAGATAATTACAACAGCGGTCGCCCCGTTCTCTCGCTCGCGCTGCAAACAGCCGATCAGTTCGTCGAGCTGATTTTAGCTGCAGAATACAGCAGAAATAAAAATTTTCCCATCTAATTGTAAGTAGAATCGTACCCAAGCACATTGTTCGAGTAACTAACAACCATCATCGAACAACTATACGTGCATTGCGAGATTTACACAATAGTAGTAAAGCATCTCCGAATCAGTGGAATCTCGTGCATGATAAATTATGTTGCAGGCGATTGCCCACTGAAAACAACCAACTCAGAAGGATTATGCTCTTGCAAAATAAAACATAAAACAATATTTTGCTCGAGGGATAATAGATTAGCACAGAGTTAAGTTGATAAATATAATAAAATTATTGCCTTGTTGTGAGGGAAATATGCAGTTTTGTTGCCCCTCGGTTGTGCATATTGCCCTCGCCTGTGACTCGGGCAATATGCACATCCTCGGGGCAACAAAACTGCATATTCCCCTCAAAACAAGTCAATGTTTTCATAATATTTCGTATTTCATGTGGAAAATGAGTGCCTTACTTTATATTTTCTGTGGGTCCTAAGATTGTCATTCCAAGAGGGGTGCCCTGAAATGCTGTGGCGTGTAAGTGATCAAAGACGACCTCCTGTAAATTCGTCTCCACCTCCTGTATGAAGATAATTCATGCACTGCTTTAAAGAAGTGGAATGTATCATAATAACTTGACATTATGGCCAAAACAATGTCTGAAACCAGATCAATTGATTATCGGGTATAAAGATTGAAGCTTCAAAATGTTTGTGCAAAATCCCGAATCCTAAATACTGAACCAAGTTGTAAAGTTGGTTCTCATGCCTCGGGCACATGGTATGTAATCATTGTGCATCAAAACTTTTTATTTGCAAATTTTAGAAAAGAAAACGAAAGTTTTTAAAAACATTTTTTACAACCACAGCAAAAATAATTAAAGCTATCATTTGTTTTAAACTTCAAAGTGTCAAATTTCGGCGTTTTAAATGGTCTTTGTAGACAAATACATTCTCGCTATTGAAGTGTTGTTGATGACATTTTGGCCCGTCAAAATGGGTAATTGGAACTAGGCAAGAACTACATGTAACCTTAGCTCAGTTTTACCATGTACTGATGCTATTCTATATTTAACCTACATGCACATGATTGTGTCCTTTAAGCTTGAATTGCCTCGCTGGTCGGTGTCTCTGGACATCTAGCAAGTAGTCACCTTTTTGGTTGTTCCCCCGTTCATATTTACATATCCGGCAGTTTGCACTGACCAGTCAGAGCAGATGTTTGAGTACATGTAGTGATTTTAAAGTTTTTAGTTTGTTGTCCTGTCTTGTCCGGTTCTGTCGTCGAGTCAAATAAAGTATCTTCGTTTGTGTCTTACTATGTCTGCTGGCACAGTGATTACCGGGTGCATCATACGGCAACTCCCCAAGTTGGCCCTATCAATATACCGAAGCTAGCGAACTTCAGACGCCTTGATGCTCTTGATCAGCGGGCGGAGCGAGCATCTTTCCCGGCCCCATTTGATATTAGACATTCCGACGAGGCGGGACTTCCTATTTCACGGTGAGATAGAATTACTCAAGCAATTCGACCCGGTAAAGACCTAAAATTAACTGATCAAGTTGTTTTACCACAACATTGGCCTCATACCTTTTTAGGTGTACAATTCATGAACAGAAAAATTACCTATGAGCAATTGACTATGCCCCAGTTTATCGCCGATTTTGTTGCTAGTTTGGAGACTCTGCATTCAACTAGCCGTGAACGGAAACACAGACTAGCACATTTGAGATTATTGATGTTCCATGCTTGTAATTATAGCTGGAAGACAGTCTTGGATTTTCATGCGACCGTGTTACTAGATATTGAGCGCAGTTTACGAGTGTGGGGCAATCCGTTCATAGACCTGGAATCTGTGATTCTTCATGCCCGGCCAGGTGCAGACTCGCCGAAGGAAGAAATTACAAGTAACTATGGTAACAGTCAATCTTCCAGCCTAAGTGGGTCAAATAGTTCTCGTGCAGCCATCTACTTCTGTAAGGAATTTCAGGTCGGCTTATGTTCGTTATCCGAAAAAGCTCATGTCAGTTTAGTCGGGAAGGAGCGTATATGGGTCCGACATATTTGTGCTACTTGTTGGCCGTCTACAAAAGCCCAGCAGGACCACCCTGATTGTTCGTGCCCATTGACAAATAGTGCGGCCGCAGTGTAGTGACTGTCAACTTCACAAATCTAGTTCTGTCCTGTCTAGTCTTTTTGTCGTTACATTAAATGGAGCTGGTCCAGAAGTATGTTCTGTTTTTGTCTTGTCTTGTCAATACAAATAGTGATATTTGTGATGCGCCTCAATACACAGACCTGTCTAGGTTTTGCCTTGTCTCGTCTACAAATATAACTGAATATATGCCATAGTCGGAAATTAAGTTGCATCCTTTACCGAATATTGATGGTTGTCGTATTCGTCAAATTGGAACATTCCACAGTTAGACACTGTTAGATAACTTGCCTACCTATCATGATCGTGTTGTGGTAGACTTATTATGTTTCGGTTTCCCTATTGGATATTCTAAAGATGTGTTGCCCATTCACCTGTCAAGTAAAACCAACAGGGCAGCAGATCGTTTCTCTCGCTGTCAGTTGTCACCTCCGTATAAGTTACAGTCCATAGCATAATATAATTTCAATATTGACCAGGAATATTTTTTTTCCAAAAACCTACTTAAATTTTCTGCTTCCGGGTAATTTGTAGGTCGGCGATTATGTGCTTTGAGGAAAGCAGAACGTTTAACGCATAAGGACACCTTTGCTCGGGGACCTATGGGAATCTCCGAACTCCGTGCCGGGCATATTATCTGTTTTGACTTATGGTTTGACTAAGTTCACTTGTAGGCGTAGATGTTTTGTATTTATATGTGCAGTTTTTAAGATTGTCATTTACTGTGATAACAACAAGTGTTCAAAATTATTCGAATGGAGTAACATCTCTTACATGTTTTTGACTGTCCACCCCTCAAATATTCTCCTGACTTTAACGTTTCGAGGGAAGCAAATGTTTCGCGCTCCAGTGCAGGCTCGACCACTGACTCCCTTCATTTTGATTCGTATTTGGCAATCTCTAGATTTTACTGATCTCTAGGTTTTCAATGTACTATGTATTGTTTGTATTGCTTTCTTTTTAATGGCATGAAAAGCCTCTCTGATTCCACCATCTGTGGCTGCATTTTCACCGACATTTATAGCATGTGTAGACTGCTTTGTGTTTGCAACAGACAGGGGTCTTTTTGGGGGTGTTTGGCGGGTTTAAATTGGTGACCAGGTCACCGCTATCGCTCATGCGTTCTGATACAGGTACTTGCTATACCTGTATTCTTCAGTGTTCTAGTTTTTCATATTCTGGTTTAGGTTACATGTACTAAATTAAAGATTTTCACATTTCTATTCCTCAGACGCATCTAGCAGTGGTGCTGATCTGGCCTCTCATTTTACCCCAAATTCCACCATGTTCAACATTACATTCCACTTGTATATTGAAAATTTTATCATCTGTCTATGCACAGCATTTTTATCCATACCAAATTTTATGGATCTTAATAAAATCTTGCATATATTAATGTATAGGTGTTGCGTGGTTTCTTGCCAGCACACTTCTAATTTTGTTGTCATGGTGACAGAATTGTGTTGGCATTTGGGCCCTTGCTTAGTTTAATAGCCTGTCTAAATGTCCCTCAGTGGTCGCAATCGAAGTAACTCTATGATAAAATGAGACCTTGTAATGCTCAAGTTACAGCCGAGGTATATGTCCCAGTTCAGGAATCGTTCGAAATTCAACGAATGTTGCCGATCTCTCACAAATTTGATGAGTTGGACAATTTCAAATCGCCAGATTCATGATGCAGATTTCATTGTTCAATGCGAGGTCAGACAGTCTACCTTTTCAACCAACTTCCAAAAAATAATCCCATCATTGAAAGTGACAGAGGTCACAAATTTTCCACCCTCACTGGACAGATTCGAGTTCTGGGTGTATGAAGACCCCAATTTCCAACAGTCTCGCAATCGCATCCTTTCTCATGAAGATGTTTCTGAATGAGTAGGACCCAATCAAACTCTCAACTAAAAGGGAGAACTTTTCATCAAAATAGTACCGTAGGTTATCTTCGCGAGAAGGAGTTGGGGTTTTCAGCAGAATCTCTCAATTATGGCAAAACATTGGACACTTCTTTGACAAATAAATTACGGTACATTGATCGTCATGTGGCAAAGATTGGTATCTGCACCAACAAATATAATTTCTGATGTCTGTATTCATAAAACACAACTTGTATATACAGAGGGATGTAAAAACAAATTTTTCCAAAAAGACCGCCCACCTACATTTTTTTGAAAAAAAAAGTGCCTAGGAACCAACTTTATAACTTTTTGTGTCCTAACCCTCTCGAATTGTTTTGTTGCATTTACTATATCAGCAATGTTCACTTCGCATTAACATTGTTCAAAGCTAAAATTCTTCTATCTCAAAAGAAACCATGAATATCCTTAGTGAGTTTTTCAACATTTACTCTATCCTATTAGCATGTTTAGGTAGATCTTATTTCTGCACCTTCCGGACTGACTTAATCATACTTGGAAATCGAAGAAGTGATACATATATATGATTTTACATTGAACTGTTTGACATCACTATGGTGGCCGACAGCTGCCATTCCATAAATGTAACTTTTTTAACGTTTTTTCTATTTTTTTTTTTTTTAATTGAAATATTTTTTCCATATTATTTCATTTCATTTTTTTTTACTTTTCGTTTCATTTTGATTTCGTTTTCATTTTCATTTCATTTTGTTGTATTTTTTTTATTTACCGGTAAATTAAAAAAAACACATTATTTCATGTTTTTTTAAATTTCATTTTGATTTTGTTTTCATTTCATTTTGATTTTGTTTTCATTTCATTTTGATTTTGTTTTCATTTCACTTTCATTTTATTTTGTTATCACAAGGAAAAAATATATGAGGTGGCAGCGCCCGGCACTGCCAGTTTTTTTTTTTTTTTCTCCTCTCTCAAAACGAAAACAAATTCTTCTGTGGCCGAGAACTGCCAGCCGAGCGCTGCCAGCCGAGAACTGCCAAGTCATATTATTGGCTAATGTGTATCACGTGTGTGTTCATAGTGCCGTACCCTTAGAATTTCTCTCACAATGCGAAAGTGAAGATGAACCTGCACGGCGCTAGCACTTGCCAATTGCCAATCTCCCCCTCCCCCTGTCTGCCCTCTCTCCCCCCGTCTCCCATAGGGGTAAATTCTCGATGTCACGGTGCCGACAAAAGTTCCATATGGCGGAAAACAATGCCGCAAGATATGAGATCATGTTGAGCGAGTAGATTCATTTATATGTCGAAAATTGGGTGCTTCATGGAATCTGACTGTTGGTTCGACGTTCATTGCCCCCGTTACCAACAATCAACAATATAAATAGCTAGGTACCGGTAGGTAGAATATATGGTACCAAGTACACTAAATTATACCAACCATAGCTCACTGTAAATATCGAATTTGTGCGTCATGGTTGCGGAATGGTATGGGAACCTAGAGCTAGCAAGAAGGGGTGTGACTAAAAAGCGTGCGGTAGCGTCCGGAAGCGTCCGGTAGCGCCCGGTACATCGTCCGGTACTTTTTACACCGCCCGGTACACCCTACAGTATTCCTTTTGTGTCCCATACAAAATTGTGTATGTCCCATGTAAATATCGACTGGTATTTGCCATTTTCTGATGTGCGCGCGTTTAGTCTGGAATCATCCCGCCCATTTAGAACATCTAAAAATGTATAGAACATCTAGAAAGTATCGGATGGTGAAAAACGTACCGTAAAGAAAATACGAAGCTGCGCATCTGAAAACCCCTCGGCTCCGGGCGCCAGTCATTCATAATGTATTCAATTTGAGCCAAGACTTCAGGAACACCAAGTAGTCAAGTGACAAATATACAGATTATGAAAAATTTTGCAATGAGAAAGGGCCTCTAAGGTTTCCGTCCAATCAGAGATTCCGGTATTCAGTCGATGATGTATACCAAATTTTACATCGAGCATTTGAAAGTTATCAGAGATAGAGATCATAATGATTTCGCATAAATTAAAGATGGCCGCTCATCCTTCCCACCACTCAGAGGAACTGATGTGGTTATTCATTGCAAGTCTCTTGATACATGGATGCTGTATACCAAGTTTAATATAGAACACTGAAATGGTATCAAAGATATACATCATTAAAGATTTTGCATAAATTAAAGATGGCCACCAAGGTTTCCGCCCAATCAGAAAGACCAGAACTGTCATTTATCTTAAGTCTATTGATGCATCGATGATGTATACCAAATTTTACATCGAGTACTTGAACGGTATCAGAGATGGAGATCATTAATGATTTCGCATAAATTAAAGATGGCCGCCCATCCTTCCCGCAACTCAGAGGAACTGATGTGGTTATACATTGCAGGTCTATTGATACATCGATGCTGTATACCAAGTTTCGTATAAAACACTTGAATGGTATCAGAGATATATATCATTAAAGATTTTACATAAATTAAAAATGGCCGCCAAGGTTTCCACCGAATCAGGGAAACTGGTTTGGTCATTCTTTTGGAGTTTCTTGATGCATCGATGATCTAGACCAAATTTCCCACTGAACAGTGAAATGGTATCGGAGATACATAAGATTAATGGTTTCGCATAAATTAAAACTGGCCGCCAAAGTTTTCAACCAATCGGATCCAGATTCAATAGTATTCTGGGTCATGCGCATATGGATGTACACTGCAAGTTTGGTGTGCCTAGGGTAAGTCGTTCTAAAGATGTCTTGGTAACGAGAAAGCTGTGATGGTTTCGCATAAATTAAAGATGACCGCCAAAGTTTCCAACCAATCAGGTCCAGATTCAATAGGGTTCTGGGTCACGAGCATATGGATGTACACTGCAAGTTTGGTGTGCCACGGTTAAGTCGTTCTAAAGATATCTTGGTAACGAGAAAGGTGTGACGGACAGACGGACGGACGGACGTACATGACGACGACAATATCCTTCAGCCAAATTTTGGCCGAGGGGTAAAAATATCAAATTTACAGTACCGGGCGGTGAATGAAGTACCGGACGATATAAGAAAAAAAAATGATTCGGAGAATACTGGCAGATTTAAGCTCAAATTTAAAGGAAAAGATAAATGAAGTCTGTTAACGATCATCTAGAAAGCGGTGCCAAAGAAATGACAACATGACAACAGTCAGTAGTACCGGGGAAGCCGACCAGGAAAATGGGCGGGATGATTCCAGACCAGGACGTCATGCGATTAAATGCGCGCAAGTCAGAAAACGGCAAATATCAGTCGATATTTACATGGGACATACACAATTTTGTATGGGACACAAAATAAAAAATTTACAAGTAATTTTTACATTTTTAAGCTAAAAACCTACCTTACTGACATATGGGTATAGTGCCTAGCACCCCTACTCAAGTAAAGAAAATGAAATATCCCACAGTATTTCCTGTGCCACTGCCCATGCGCAAGTATCCCTAGGCCATGCACTTCCTCTCCTACACCTCGTGGTAGTGTCCCTAGCGGGGAGGCTGGGCGGGACAATCCCTGTCAGTAAGGTAGGTTTTTAGCTTAAAAATGTAAAAATTACTTGTAAATTTTTTATATTTTTTACGCAATAAAAACCAACCTTACTGACATATGGGTAGAATACCACACCCGGATGGCGGGAGAAAAAGAACCCAAATGGGAAGACGCATGAGCAGAGAAACAGGTAGTCAGCATGGAAACTCAGGCTGACCCAAAATCCCGAAGGGAAAGGACTGCCGGAATTCCCGTGAGATAACTACAAGTGAATCAGAACAATGTTCGCCTAGTTATCTCCTAAACCGTAGGTCCTATGGGACCCCGGTGTAATAGCCAACTAAAATGGAGGAGTCCAACATGGCCCCCCCCTTTTTTGAATGTGGGGTGGAATAGAAAGACACTCACCATTAAAAACAGGATAAAAACACTAAATTCTTAGTGTGTCCCTGATGCCCCGGCCCTGGTGATCCGCTGTGCTGTCACCAAGGGTCCCAAAGAATAAACGTCATCCTGCACCAGGGTCACGTCTCTAAGACAGTATGACACAATGGTAGTATTGGAGCGCCCGTGGGCGACACTCCAATATAGGACAACCTAATCGTTTTGGAGAGCCAAGAGGAGATTGAGTTTTTTTAAAATCTCCTGCGGGCTCTGAGGACCGAAAGATATGAACAAGCGCCTCCACCCTGTCCGCAGGTCCATGAAGCGATTGACATACATTGCAAGAGTTCGAACCAGAGAATACAAATTGTCATTTTCGAAACCTTGCGACAAAAAGAAGTTAGACAGAGGTGGGATTCTGAATTCTCGAGATGCTTTATGCAAACAAAAGAGACTGAATCTTAGTCACAAACTCTGGCGAAGTAGTAAGCAGAACGTAAGACCAATGTCTGTCATGCTTAATCTCCCTAACATCTAATTCGGGGACCCGAGCAGCAGATGCAAGAGCCAACAAAAACACAGTTTTGTAAAACAAAACTTAAGATTGACTGAAGCTAAAGGTTCAAACGGAGGTTGAGCTAAGCACCGCAGAACCAAAGCTAAGTCCCACTTCGGCAACTAAGGAACTGTTACTTGCCTTGTAAACCTAAAAGATCTGAACAAGGAAGTGAGGTAAGGATCCCATACCGGGTTAAAACCCGGGTGAATGAGTAGTGATCCTAGAAATAGCCGAACAGTATCCATCTACAGTGTAAGGCGCCAAACCCCGGTCTTCAAACATAAATAGGAGAAAATCCGCCATTTGTTGAATAGAGGGTTGACTCAATGTGTCGAGAGACACAGCACTGCTGGAAGGTGAGCCACTTCGACTGATAGCAGTCTGATGTGGAGTCCCTAGTGGAGGACACCATCTTCCGGGCTGCCTCGTGAGAAAAGCCAGCCTGGGCTGATCGCGGATCACCTACACACGTGGAGGTTGAACCGACTGGGTTGTTGATGGAAAATCGACGACCTTGGTAGCCGAGATAGCTTTCCCCAAGGCGGAAGTTGCCTGGGGTCGTCTATTAGGAGTTCTAGCAAATCTGGAAACCAGGGGCGAAAAGGCCACCGTGGGACCACTAGATACAGGACAGAAGGATTTGACCTGATCTTTTGCAGAACTAGAGGTAGGAAGGCTATGGGAGGGAGACGTAAGCTACCAATCCCGAGCAATCCTGAGATAGAGCATCAATTGTCACTGTCATCGGATCGGAAACTGAAAGGATGTAGAGTAACAGTTGGATGTTCAACCGAGTGGCAAACAAGCTATCTGGAGTGTTTCCCAGATTTGGGAAAATTGAGATAGAATGTCCGGGTTTAATTGCCACTCGATCGAGACCACCTGATTCTTCCGAGACAAGGCGTCGGACAAAATGTTCAGGTGTCCCAGTATGTGTTTGGCACGAAGAATCGTGTTGTTCTGCCAACACATGTGAAGTAGGATATCGGTCTGTTCCAATAGAAGTAGCGACCGAGTCCCTCCCTGCTTGTTTATGTAGGCCTCCACCATCGTGTTGTCGGTGGTGACCAAAACTGTTTGACCCCGGAGTTCGCCGTACCATGTCTGAACAGCACGAATGATTGCCATGAGTTCCAAGACATTGAGCAAGCCTCCATCGGAGTCCACAAGCCGGATATCGACATGAAGTCGAGGTGGGCCCCCAACCCTTCATCGAAGTGTCCGTAAACATGTGACATGTTCGACGAAACGGAAGGAGGGTCACACCCTGCATCACATAGGTGATGATTGACATCTCCTGTGACAGGAATCATAGGATTCAGTGACCTGCTGACCCAATGATGATTTAGATATCTCATTAAGTGCAAAGGTCAAGGCCGACTGACGAGAAAATCGAAGAAACAGAGGAAATTGCTCGTTGATTTTCTGCCAGCGTGCCTCTTGGGAACGTGCCAATGCTAGGTTGGTATCGTAGGATACCCCCAGAAAGGTACGTTGTTGGGTCGGTGTTAGCTCCGATTTGACCTCGTGTGAGAGATAACCCAAACATTCGAGGATGTGCCATACGAAGACCGTATGGCGACGGAGTTGGTCCCTGCACATGGATCAAAAAATCATCTACTTCTCTTGGTAGAAGTTGTGCAGAAAGGACGCCACCAGACGGAACACTCTGGTGAAAACCCAAGGAGAAGTGGACCACCTGAACGGAAGAGCCCGGATTTGAAAGCGGCGAGAGCCGACCTAAAAACCGAAAACTTCAGGAAGTCGGAATGGATCGGGATACGCACAAGTATCCCTCAGATCCAATGAGGTCATCCACTTTCCCTTGCTCAGAACATTCCTGATTGAACGGAAAGACTGCATGCGGAAATGCAGTGGCCGCTGCAAGAAGTCTTTGTTCAATGTGCACAAGATATTATGAACCAGTCCATATATGAGCTCCATATGTGGAAAGGCATATAAATGCTGGTCAGAATATCAGAGTACTATCTCGACTCCTCATCTTGATCTGGGTCAAGTACAGAATGAGTACGAGAAGAAGCCATGGACCCTGGGTGTTGAATCGACAAGACCAACACAGCTGAGGGCCAACAGTGCAGGTCCAACCACAATGGTTGATGATGACCTTGACCGGACCCCAACATTAATTGCCTATATCGGGTCAGTCCGGTTTGTTACTGATTAAATTTCTCCAAGAATAATATCAGCTTGAACCGGGTCATGACCTGACGACAAATGAGTTGGAAGTTGCTGACAAGCCCAGAATTAAGTCGCACCCGAAATAATAGGAGCTTGCCCAAGGGTTCCAGGATGGACTGGTTGACTTGGCCACATACCAGGTAGTGATGACCTAGCTTGCATATATGGAAGTATAGAGCGTACAGTCCTCTGTCCAAGCAAGCGAAAGTCAAGCAGAGACCGGAAGGTGAAGGTCGACTGAAACTGTGTGTCAGATTTAAGACCGACTCCCCGGATGAGGGTGACCTAGATTCTGAGGTAGTACAAGAGTAACCCCTTGAACAGTAGGTCATGACCTCAGAGTTGGTGATGAAAAGGAAGTAGGTTAATGCCGAGTAGGCTGACCTACATAATATGGTTGACCCGAATGACCAGCAAAATAAGCCATATGAAAATATGAGCTGTTAAAGTGAGGTCGAGTGTAAACACTTAATCGAGATATCATGGCAGAAGTGCCCGACAACCATAATTTGTCATCACATAAGCTAAGCGAGGTCAAGTAGAGACCTGCTAAACAAATGGTAACAAAGCTAATGATCTGCAATAGCATCAGAAGCAATGTTTCACAAGCCTGTTAGGAAAGAAATTTCTTATTGAATGCTAAAGGCTTGTGAGGATGATTTAACCTATCAATCACTGTGGAAATGGAAGTCAAGACCCAGTCCATATGTGATGAAAGAGTTACACCCTGACGGGAAACTTCCTAGAGGAAGCCTGCCCGTCAACTCGACCCTGACCTTGCCAGGCATTTCGCTTGTGTTCGCTTTGCAAACATCCACAAAAACTGGGTCAAGGTCAGCGGCCTTGAAATGGAATGAACCATGAATTATAGGCTTGAGACGAAGGTTACTCCACCGAGAAAGAAGCATTGGATGAAGCCGGACGAAATAACGCCCTGGCCCCCATCCTCATTTGCCTTTCCTCTTGGGATTTGGGCCTAGCCAAAACCGACTTAAACATTTCCTAAGACCATGAAAAGCCTTGGATGATGTTATAGTGCGGTTATCAGAAGGCGGTATGTAAGCCATCATCGTCAAACGCCTAAGTGGTGGCGGTGGAGGACGCTCCATATCTGGAGATAGCATATATATGCTGGCCAGAATATCCGAATACTTCCTCGAATCTTCGTCTTGATCTGGGTCAAGGTCAGAAGCAGGAGTAACGGAAGGAGGTCGGTGACCTGGATGATGACTAGACAAATCCAACGCATGTGAAGGAGACACAGGTACAGGACCATGCATGGCGTTATGCACGCCCTGCTGCGACTCCAAAAGTAATTGTCTATAAATTCGGCTTGTTGCTGATTCAACCTTTGGATAATATCAGCTTGAACCGGGTCATGACCTACAGACAATTGAGTTGGAACTTGCCGATGAGCCAAGAGTTCAGTCGCAGTGGAAACCATTGGGGCTTGCCCCATTATTCCAGGACGAACTGGTTGACTGGGCCACATACCAGGAAGTGATGACCTAGATTGCATACATGGCGGTGGAGGACGAACAGACCTCTGGCCAAGCAAACGAGGATCACCTGAAGGCCGAAGTGGAAATCTGGTATAGAAGGTGAAGGTCAACTGATACTCTGTCAGATTTACGACCAACCTCGCAACCGAATAACCATGGGCCAGTTGAGGTCGACCTATATTCTGGGGTTGATCGTTCTTTTGAGGAACCCCTTGAAAAATAGGTCGTGACCTCATGGCTGATGATATAGATGGCACTAGGTTAGGCCGAGTAGGCTGACCTAGATAATATGGTTGACCCGATTGACCAGCAAAATAAGCCATATCAGAATATGGACTGCTAAATTGAGGTCGAGTGTAAACACTCTGATCGGGAAATCCAGACACAGGTGCCTGATAACCATAATTTTCCATCACACCAGCTATGCTGTAATCCGCCACCCTTGTCGACGTAAGTAGGTCACCGGAAGTCGTAGTCATCTTCATCTGGTCCATGGCTACCCCCGAAGGAAGTAACTGCCCTGACCCCATTTCTCTATGTAGGTCAGAAGCAGAAACTCGAGACTGACTAACAGAAGACTTCAAATGGGCCGAAGTCAAAAGTAGGTCAGACTCGGTAGCAGACACTTGACCTGCAGAAACCGACACAATAGGACAACATAGTTCCGTGTGTGGATCTGAGGTCGCATGTCCGGAAACATCTGTCCCAGAAATCGTCTGCGGCATGGCTAGTCTCCGAAGGTGACTCCATCAGGATGACCTCTCCACAAGATCTGATGATTTGTCCGAGGTCACGTCGTCCAATCTCCCCAAAACCTGGCCTGGTTTAGTCTTCTTTCCTGAAAGAAGATAAGCAAACAAAGGATTAGTGGGGAAGGAGAAAGGTGGTTGATCTTTATTTAAGAATGACACCAAACTCCTATACTTATGGGGCTCTGCCAACACAGTACTCTGAACCATGTCACTCAAGTGAGAGAGGGAAGGTTGAGGAACAAAAGAATGCACTCCTGTGTTCACAGTAACAATAGAACCGGTTTTGGCATATGCCCCCACAAGGTACAATTGGAAACAACATTAGGCCAGAGTTGACATTCACTGCACTAGTGTACTGATCAACAATGGCCATGACATGGCAGGCAAGCTGAATGGGGATCAGAATCTGGTTTCTTCTGGCCACAAATACAGCAAAATTTTGACACCATATCATTCAATTCCAAAAGTATACTTCCCAGCAGTTGTCTTATAGATGACTTGAACCACTTTAGATGATTCTCTGGTCTCTGGAAAGCTGTAAATCTTCACTTTGACTGGAGCTTTTTCTAAGCACTACTCTACAGCACAGAGGAAGTAAAGGAGAGGAAGTGCATGGCCTAGGGATACTTGCGCATGGGCAGTGGCACAGGAAATACTGTGGGATATTTCATTTTCTTTACTTGAGTAGGGGTGCTAGGCACTATACCCATATGTCAGTAAGGTTGGTTTTTATTGCGTAAAAAATAGGAGTATTGTAGGGTGTACCGGGCGGTATAAAAAGTACCGGGCGGTGTCCCGGGCGCTACTGGACGCTACCGGACGCTTTTTAGTCACACCCCTTCTGGGTAGCTCTAGGTTCCCATACTATTCCGCAAACATGACGTACAAATTCCATATTTACAGTGAGCTATTGTTGGTATAATTTAGTGTACTTGGTACAATATATTCTACCTACCTGTACCTAGCTATTTATATTGCTGATTGTTGGTAACGGGGGCAATGAACGTCGAACCAACAGTCAGATTTCATGAAACATCCAATTTCCGACATATAAATGAATCTACTCGCTCAACATGACCTCATATCCTGCGGCATTGTTTTCCGCCATATGGAACTTTTGTCGGCACCTCGTGACATCGAGAATTTACCCCTATGGGAAGCGAGGGGAGAGAGGACAGACATGGGGGGGGGGGGTTGCAATTGGCAAGTGCTACCGTCGTACAGGTTCATCTTCACTTTCGCATTGTGAGAGAACTGCTAAGGGCACGGCAATATGAACACACACGTGATACACATTAGCCAATAGTATGACTTGGCAGCTCTCGGCTGGCAGCGCTCGGCTGGCAGTTCTCGGCCACAGAAGAATTTGTTTTCGTTTTGAGAGAGGGGAAAAAAAAAAAAAAAAAACTGGCAGTGCCGGGCGCTGCCACCTTATATATTTTTTTCCTTGTGATAACAAAATGAAATGAAAGTGAAATGAAAACAAAATCAAAATGAAATGAAAGTGAAATGAAAACAAAATCAAAATGAAATGAAATGAAAAGGAAATGAAATTTAAAAAAAATGAAATAATGTTTTTTTTTTAATTTACCGGGAAGTAAAAAAAATATAACAAAATGAAATGAAAGTGAAATGAAAATGAAAACGAAATCCAAATGAAACGAAAAGGAAACGGAAATGAAAAAAAAAAAAAAATGAAATGAAAATAAAATAATATGGAAAAAATATTTCAATTAAAAAAAAAAAAATAAAAAAAAAATAGAGAAAACGTTTAAAAAGTTACATTTATGGAATGGCAGCTGTCGGCCACCATACATCACATACCTATTCTAGATCAGAACAAGCCCAGAAATGTATCATGGATTACCCTTCTTCAAGATTCTCACCTGCATTTCCCTGAGAATGACACCTCTTTCCCTCTCAATTTCCTGTTCTCCTAACGTACTGTTCTGAATAATGTCCGAGAGGATATCCACAGCTGAAACAGACACCCATCATATTACACAGACAACATTTGAACTACATCCCAGTATAGTGGACAGACTCCATGAAAACAACTATGTACGTGAACACAACGGAGGAGTTATTAAAAGTGAATTCAGAGTCATCAAACACTAGTTAAGGACAGATATTTATTGTTAAAGCTCCTCTGTGAGTTAAGGATGTCCGCTGCTTGTAAATCAAAGTAATCAACATTTTGAATAATGTGTGTTGTTGCATCCATAACTGTGTAATATGAGGAAAAACAAAGGAAAAAGTATAGGTTGATGTGCATATTTTAGCTTTAGGCAACATTAAGTGGACTGACTCATGCTTCATTTGATAACCCAGAAAACATACGGAATAGCCCTAGTTTTGAAGCATATTCATGAAAAATTCATATAACTAGCATTTAACTTTTTCTTATATTCTGTTTGGAGATAATCACAATGTCGATCAAAATTTATCAAACTGGATGGATGTTGCTGAGCAAAATTCTCAGCTAGAAGGTTTTTAAAAGAAATCCCTATCTCTTTGCATAGAAAAGGGAGATAACCCAAGAGGGAAAACCGGTTGCCGAAGCCAAAAATCACCAGCGGACATCCTTAAGTATGGAAGCACTTAAATGTAGAGATGCAGGGTATAGCTCAGTGCACAGTATACCTGAGAGTGTAATTAAGTACAGAGAACAACTAAGCACTGCTTAAGCTCCAGGTTAAGCTTAAGCTAATTGTGAATCTCTGACTTTTTCTCTTCTGCACATCTCCCCCTTCGGACATTTCTCGTTCTGAACATTTCCACTTTCCAGATATTTCCCACTTCCAGACAATTTTCCTGATCAAGGATCAAGGCTTGCTGGGAATTTCCTTTTCCAGACATCTACTCTTCCATACATTTTTTTTAGATCCCGGCTGGCGGCCGACATTCTCAGAAAGAAATACAGTGAAGTCGGACAGGATACGGCTGCAGTATTGAAATTGGAATAGAACCCTTTGTTACCTTTGCTCGTTGAAATGAACGCAACAATTATATATTGAAGGGAAAATATCCGGAAATGGAAAAAATCCAGAAGGGAAAATGTCCGAGAGGGAAAATGTCAAGTCAGATAAATGCCCGGCTGGAGAAATGCCCAGAAAGATAAGTCCGCGCACCACTAATTGTAGAGAATGGTTATTGCAGAGTTTATCTGAGTAAAACTGCTGTGTCGAGTAAAAAGCTGACACAATGTACAGCTGAGTGCACACATTTCCGAGGAAAACAGAGTGCAGCGGAGTGCAGGGAATAGCTAAGAGTGAGTGAGTGAATATGATTTAACGCTTTCAACACTATTTCAGTCATTTGAGGACGTTGGTTCCTATTCCTTTTCACACCATGAAACCACACGGGAGGGGTCCTATTCCTTTTCACACCCCAGATCCCCATGGGTACCCCAGTTAGTCGACTTCTACGACAAGCTCTCTAAGGAACTGAGACCTATTCTTACCATGACCTGGAGTGTGCACTATGACACCCCAGGTCAATCACCATGAGCCTCACAGGGTGGAATAGAAAGAGCAGAGTACAGTGCAAATTACAGCTAAATGCAGGAAATACAGTACAGCAAAGTGCAGAAGAAGATATCAGCAGAGTGCAGAGTATAGCAGAGTGCAGAGTATAGCAGAGTATAGCCAAGTGCAGAGTATAGCAGAGTGCAGCCATGTGCAGCCATGTGCAGAGTATAGCAGAGTGCAGAGTATAGACGAGTGCAGAGTATAGCCAAGTGCAGAGCAGGGGTTTTTCTAGCCGTTTTTTCATCGTGGTTACCACGATGAAAAACAATATATATTGAGTTTTGCAGAAAAATTTCAAATTGAGTTTTGATTAAAAAAATTGAGTTTTGCAATTTTTGCCGTTTGTGCGCGAAGCGCACGAAAAAAAAATTTGAGTTTTCCCACAACATACCAGTTGTCAGTTGATAGGTTGTTTCGCATGACCCGCCCGCATCAATATTTTGGAAATAAATAATGCCGCATGTATTTTAATTATCAGTAGTTATTGTTCGTAAAAGAAATAAGTAAGCAAATCTAAGTAAAACGAATGAACCTTCACAGCGACTGAAGAGCCGCCATCTTGGTTCACATTCTTGGGGAAAGCCGTAGTTCAAAACGAGGCACAGTCCTTTTCTAGCGAGGATTCCCTCGTGTCAAGCACGTGGCAGTAAATTTTTAACTCCGGCACTTTTGACGGTCGCGTACCAAAGCCATCGTGGTTTCAGTTTATGGATCAGTTGTTTACTCATCAACCAATTCATTTAACCATCCATTTATTTGATGAAACGCTTTTGAGCGAAGTGGTCGAGCGCTTCACGTCTTCACTCCCGACAACAACAACAACACAGACTGTCGACCAATATTATACTCGTAGCTTGAGGACGACGGACATACAAAATTCGTCGCCGTGGACAGAGAATCCATATCTTCAATCAGTGTAAAAGAAATAAAGAAGATTTCAATAAGAGGGGACTCCTGATGTTGAAAATGCGGGTAATAAATTCTGCAGTTATCTTTAATATTGATCACAAGTAAGAGTTTTTTCCCTTGATTTCTCTTTACACAATGTGTGTGCATTTGAGTTTTACTGTCTACCATAATTATTTACATAATGTTTCAATTAAAATAAAGCAAACTTAAAATGTCTCTTTAAAGAATAATTATTTCATAAATATTTTTTTCTGGCGATATTTATGAGAGATTTCAGAGTGTATAAATCTGCACAATAGGAATGTTGCCAGGTTGTATATTCTTCTCTGTTAATGGTAAAAAATTTAGCTTCAATAATTAATAATTATAGCATCTAGCATGTATGTTTTAATTAGCATGAGGTCATGCTAAACAACCTATGGTTTCTGAAGAAGTTTCGTAAACATATGATCAAACATATGACTAACCTCAGTTCTGTAATTGGTGCGATGAAAAAGTTGGAAAAATTGAGTTTCATCATTTTTTTGATGAAATTGAGTTTATGAACAATTTTGGGCTAGAATAACCCCTGCAGAGTATAGCAGAGTGCACCCAAGTGCAGAATATAGCAGAGTGCAGCCAAGTGCAGATTATAACCAAGTGCAGAGTATAGCAGAGTGCAGAGTATAGTCAAGTGCAGAGTATAACCAAGTGCAGAGTATAGCAGTGTGCAGTCAAGTGCAGATTATAGCAGAGTGCAGAGTATAGCCAAGTGCAGAGTATAGCCAAGTGCACCCAAGTGCAGAGTATAGCAGAGTGCAGAGTATAGCCAAGTGCAGAGTATAGCAGAGTGCAGAGTACATAGTAAAGTGCAGAGTATAGCCAAGTGCAGAGTATAGCAGAGTGCAGAGTACATAGCCAAGTGTATTGGCTAAGAGTTGAGAGGAGAAGAGAAAGTAAGACTTTCTACCCTTGGAGAGGTCCTTGGAGAAACATTTGGCATAGTAGACGGTCTGTTCTCGGGATGTGTAGGCATTCAGATGTGAGCCCATATTCTCCACCTCTAGTTCTAGGTCCGTCTGTGATCTCTTTTTTGTGCCCTGTCAATATGGAAATGTAAGCTACATGTAATATAAAACATGTTAAACATTGTGCCCAAATTACGATGTGTCCAAATTAGGGAGAAAAATAAAGAAATCTAAAAAAAAAAATGTTTTTTGAAAAATATTTTTCTTGCATTGAGAATCAATGTCCAGTTATATTCATGGAGTTTCCTTCCCAATCAAGCGTCATTTGGGTGAGATAGGACTGTGTCTTGGGTTATTTGAGAGAAATCAGTTTGTTACACAAGTTTTAATGTGTGTATGTTTTAATGTGTTGGATTACTAAGTTATTGGCTTGAGTACTTAGAATTTTGTTTGATCGTCGCTATATAGCTGAAATATTGCTGAACACAACATTAAACCTTAAAGGTTATACAAAATGGTCTCAAAATCTGCTACTTTTTTGTGCTAAATTGTTGTAGAGGTGATTATATAGACTTGTTTTACATTTTTGTATGTTTCCAAACTGCCCAAGGTTGGAAATAGCAGCAGTAAAGTGCGACAACTTCACGCCCCTTTCAAAACGGCGAAAGCTGTGATCGCTTGACCTGTGACGTCACAACCTGATTACAATCTCGCTCAAATGCATGTTGTGACGTCAAAATGTCAGCGACATCACGCTAGAACTCCCACAGTTGGGTTAATCTTTCGTAACAACGCCCGAAACCGACGTCATAGACTATGACGTTTACGGCGCAATCGTAATCAGGTTGTGACGTCATGCACCAGAGGTCATGGCTCCAATACGTTTTCTCCCACATGTGTGCTATTCGTGTCCTAAAACCCACTTCGACGACATTATTCAAGAAAAAAATACTAATTTGTTGTTTAGAACACTACTGGGTATGTTTTAATGCAAAGTAGTATAGAGTCATTTGGTATAACCTTTAATTCTCTCTCTCTCTCTCTCTCATATTGGGGTCAAAGCCTTCCTATTTTGCCAGAATTCAGGTTTTCACTAATTTGGGCGGGTTTCCCCGACTAAAACTTTTAGTGGGTGTGCCCAAATTAGGGTAATCCAAAGCAATGAATTCCCCACCATAGAAAGAGGGGATGATCAAATTATTAGAACAGGAAGTTAACAAATTGGTTTGAAATCATTCAGATAAAAAAACCATTATTTTTCTTCACATCTTAATGAGAGTGAACAAATGTATGAAATGTCTGGGTTAAATTATGTACACAGAGTTAAATACATGCTAACACAAAATATTATGGTGACCCATAAAGGGTCTTCTAAAACTGAAATCGGGAAACCTCAAACTGGGTTGACCATTCATCTTAACAGTAGAAGCCTACTTGGCGCCCACCATTGTCCGATAATTGTAAGCTAATGACAAGAGGATCTTTTTGTCCATTGTTACTAAGAACAAACGAATGATTTGTAATTTTGTTTGCAGAATTTCGAATTTGAGTGAAAAAGGGACACTGGAAAACACCAAGATATTATCTTTCTAAGTTTCAGGAGTTTCAAGATTTCTAGAAACTGTACTAGATGTCGGTTGTTATAGTACAAGTGAAAGGAGCAAAGTTAGTCTGAAAGTGAATGTCCAGAGGATCCTTCATCTACGTTTTGTAGTATTTTTTTTTTTTCCGCATGTGTCATCATTGCATGGGTACTGAAAGCGAAGACAAATCTCTTTGACAATTTCGCATGAGCTATGAAACATACTTAAGACTTTATAATGAGGAATGAATGCTATTTCTGTTCTGTATACTGGGCTAGTTCGAGTTATCTCTTACAATATACCATGCTCGAAAATAGTAAGATGATACAAAACTTAATATTGAAGGGATCCGGTCTGTGCAGTAATGTTGAAACTTTGAAAGTGTCTGAATCCTGATTATATCTCTTGGATCGAAACACGCAGTAGTCTACAGCTGTCGAGTTGTGACGTTGTGTCACAAGAGTGGCGTCCCTTCTTGTAGCCGACCCGTCGGCAGATGAAACGGTGGGGCAGTTCACTTGCAATGGCATGGACTAAAGTAAACTGATTTAAAATGTGAAGGAATACACTTTAATTCGGAATCATTTGAACTCCTTGGTATAGAAGGTGAAGGTATGGATATTCTCTATAGTCAGTATATAGAATATGCCCCACCGTTTGATCCAGCTACTCTTGTGATGCAACGTCACAACTCGGGAATAGCGTATTAATTTGAAGCGTAACTTGGATTTTCGAATCGGACCAAAAAAAGGTATCTTGCACAACTAGGCCCCATGTGGGACCTGTGTACCAAATTTCAGAAAGATTCATGAAGTACTTCCAGAGAATTCATGATAACAATGTTTCAAGGGGAAATTCAAGATGGCCCATATTGGATTTTCGAATCGAACCAAAAAAGGTATCTTGCGCAACTGGACCACAAGGGTCACCTGTGTACCAAATTTGAGAAAGATCCATGCACTTCTTCCTGAGAAATCACGATAAAGTTTCATGGGGAAATCCAAAATGGCCCCCTGGTGGGCATATTACATTTTCGAATCGGACCGAAAAAGGTATCGTGCACAACTAGACCCCAAGGGGAACCAGTGTACCAAATTTGAGAAAGATCCACGCAGTACTTCTGGCATTGTGTCTGGAGAAATCACGATAAAGTTTCATGGGAAAATCCAAGATGGCCGCCTGGTGACCATATTGGATTTTTGAATCGGACCAGAAAAGGTATATTGCACAACTAGAAACCAAGGGAAACCAGTGTACCAAATTTGAGAAAGATCCATGCAGTAGTTCCAGACAAATAGCAATAACAAAGTTTCATGGGGAAATCCAAGATGGCCACCTGTTGGCCATATTGGATTTCGGAATCGGACAAGGAAAGGTATCCTGCACAAGTATACCACAAGAGGAACATGTGTACCAAATTTGACAAAGATCCATGCAGTAGTTCCTGAGAATTCACGATAACAAAATTTCACAGGGAAATTCAAAATGGCCGCCTGGTGGCCATACTGGGTTTTCAAATCGGGCCAAAAAAGGTATCTTGCACAACTGGACCATAAGGGGAACCTGTGTACCAAACTTGAGAAAGATCCGTGCAGTACTTCCTGAGAAATCACGATAAAGTTTCATGGGGAAATCCAAGATGGCCGCCTGGTGGCCATATTGGATTTTGGAATCGGACCAGGGAAGGTATCTTGCACAAGTAGACCACAAGGGGAACCTGTGTACCAAATTTGACAAAGATCCATCAAGTAGTTCCTGAGAATTCATGATAACAAAATTTCATGGAGAAATTCAAAATGGCCGCCTGGTGGCCATATTGGATTTTCGAACTGGGACAAAAATGTTATCTTGCACAACTGGACCACAAGGGGAACCTGTGTACCAAATTTGAGAAAGATCCATGCAGTACTTCCTGAGAAATCACGATAAAGTTTCATAGGGAAATCTAAAATGGCCGCCTGGTGGCCATATTGGATTTTCAAATCAGACTGAAAAAGGTATCTTGCACAACTAGACCCCAAGGGGAACCTGTGTACCAAAATTGAGAAAGATCCATGCAGTACTTCCTGAGAAATCATGATAAAGTTTCATGGGGAAATCTAAGTTGGCCGCCTGATGGCCATATTGGATTTTCAAATCAGACCGAATAAGGTATCTTGCCCAACTAGACCCCAAGGGGAACCCGTGTACCAAATTTGAGAAAGATCCATGCAGTACTTCCTGAGAAATCATGATAAAGTTTCATGGGGAAATCTAAGTTGGCCGCCTGGTGGCCATATTGGATTTTGGAATCGGACCAGAAAAGGTATCTTGCACAACTAGACCCCAAGGGGAACCTGTGTGCCAGATTTGAGAAAGATCCATGTAGTAGTTCCCGAGAAATCGCAATAACAAGGTTTCATGGGGAAATCCAAGATGGCCACCTTGTGGCCATATTGGATTTTCGAATTGGACCAGAAAAGGTATCTTGCACAACTAGACCCCAAGGGGAACCTGTGTACCAAATTTGAGAAAGATCCATGCAGTAGTTCCTGAGAAATTGTGATAACAAGAATTGTTTACAGACGGACTGACGACGGACGGACGGACGACGAACCACGGACAAAAAGCGATTTGAACAGCCCACCATCTAGTGATGGTGGGCTAAAAATAAAACTGGTGCGGCCCAATACTGTCAGATTCAACTGGAAGATTGATTGCCCACAAGGAAAACAAAATTTGAAAAAGAAGTATGACATTCTCACCTTGAAGGCCATGTGTTCTAGAAAATGTGCTGTTCCATTATTTCTTTCGTTTTCAAATCTGCTTCCGGCATCAATCCAGAGGCCCACCTTACAAAGAAATTCACAAGTTCTATTGAATATAAGATGAAGTATAAACAATACTCCCTTAAATCAAATGATCTAGAGGTTTTTATCATCAGCCATGGATCCAGAGGTTCTTATCATCATCCAGGGACAAGGAGGTTCTGATCACCACCCACAGATTCAGATGTTCTTTTCATCTGCCACTGATCCAGAGGTTCTTGTTATCAGCCACTGATCCAGAGGTTCTTATCATCAGCCACTGATCCAGAGGTTCTTATTATCAGCCTCTGATCCAGAGGTTCTTATCAGTCACTGATCCAGAGGTTCTTATCATCAGTCACTGATCCAGAGGTTCTTTTCATCAGCCACTGATCCAGAGGTTCTCAACATCAGCCACTGATCAAGAGGTTCTTACAGCAGTCACTGATTCAGAGGATCTGATCACCAGCGACCGATCCAGACATTCTTATCATCAACCACTGATCCAGAGGTTCTTATCAGCCACTGATCCAGAGGTTCTTATCATCAGCCACTGATCCAGATGTTCTTACCTTCAACCACTGATCCAGAGGTTCTTTTCATCAGCCACTGATCCAGAGGTTCTTATCATCAGCCACTGATCCAGAGGTTCTAACATCAGTCACTGATTCGGAGGATCTGATCACCAGCCACTGATCAGGAGGTTCTTATCATCAGCCACTGATCCAGATGTTCTGATCACTAGCCACTGATCAGGAGGTTCTTATCATCAGCCACTGATCCAAATGTTCTGATCACTAGCCACTGATCAGGAGGTTCTGATCATCACCCAGGCACAAGGAGGTTCTGATCACCAACCACAGATCCAGAGGTTCTTATCACAACTCAATGATCCAGATGTTCTTATCATCAGCCACTTTTCGATAGGTTCTTATCAGCCACTGACCTGGAAGTTCTTGTTACCCAGAAACAAGGAGATTCTGATCACCACCCACTGATCCAGGGTTTTCTTATCATCAGCCACTGATCCAGAGGTTCTTATCATCAACCACTGATCCAGAGGTTCTTATCATCAGCCAAAGATCCAGAGGTTCTTTTACTCAGCTACTGATTCAGAAGTTCTTATCACCCAGAGATGAGGAGGTTCTGATCACCATCCACTGATCTAGAGGTTCTTATCATCAACCATTGATCCAGAGGTTCTTATCATCAACCACTGATCCAATGGCTTGCATTAAAAGGAACCCCTTGATCTATTTATAGGGAGGGAATTTGGCTTAATGTCACACTCAAGTTTGTTTCACTCATATGGTGACAGTCAGTGATCTATTTATAACTTCTAAGGGTAACTAACCAAGCAAATGTATACATACTAACAGATTGCGGATTTAGCCTGGTGTTCAGGTAGAGTACATTTAAACAGGAAATGTCACCTGAAACCTTAAAGGAGTACTTACCTTATTTTTGAGTGTGACAATATTTATCAGCAACAGTATTCAACATGAAGCTGCGCTATCCAAACCCCTCGGCTCTGAACCCCAGCTATTATAATGTAAGGGTGTCTCTACCAATTGATTGGCTTGTGGGAAGAAATATTTACCCCTGGTATTGTAAGTGTACTTTCTTTGAAAAAAAAAAAGAAGTTTTCCTCCCCTTAAATTAATTTGTTTCTGGAATAAGTACATACACTATAGATATACGTTTGTTCTTCGCATTGTGTAAGAGAATAAATCAATAAATCAGTCATCCAATCAATAAATAAATGTGATAGTATACAAACATGATATAGAAATTATATGCAAACTTAACATAGGAATTAGTGGATTTTATTAGACAAGGGGCATAACTCTGCAAAATACTTTCTGATACGACTCATTTTCGATAGGCATCTAGTTCAGGTCAAGAGAAGCAACTGTATCACGTTAGGATGTTGTATATGGAACGGTTCTGAAATTATCACAATAACAAATCATAAATGGACAAGGGGCATAACTCTGCAAAATACTTTCTGACATGACTCGTTTTCGATAGGCATCTAGTTCAGGTCAAGAGAAACAACTGTATCATGTTAGGATGTTGTATATGGAACGGTTCTGAAATTATCACAATAACAAATCATAAATGGACAAGGGGCATAACTCTGCAAAATACTTTCTGACACGACTCGTTTTCGATAGGCATCTAGTTCAGGTCAAGAGAAACAACTGTATCATGTTAGAATGTGGTATATGGAACGGTTCTGAAATTATCACAATAACAAATTATAAATGGATTTTTATTTGTAAAAAGGGGCGTAACTCTGCAAAATATTGTCCGAGATGACTCATTTTCGATAGGCTTCTGATTTACGTGAAGATAAATAGATGCAACAAGTTTGGTAGCCATGCATGAAACGGTTCTGTAGATATCGCGGTAACGGACGTACGGACAGCCGTACATGATGACGACAATACCCCTAGGCCAAAGTTGGCCGAGGGGTAAAAACTCATTATATCAAACTTATGTTGATAAAATGCGAAATAAAAGAAATATTGAATATTTTGTCGCTCGCCACGGCGTGCACTGGGCGCCGCCATTGCACCACTGCGTGACGTTTTTAGATGAGCGGAAGTGAGTGTATACTCATCTAAAAACGTCACAACGTCATGGAGATTTAAGGTTGATCGTGTTGATCATGCCGATAATTCGCACGAGAAGGAGCCCAATAAATTCACTGACGTCCCAGTTGATTTCAGTAGTTCAAGTGTAACCATGAAATTGTTTACGAACTTAGAAGCATCGTCGTTCAATTCAAATCAGTGGACAATTGCAGAGGATGCTCTTTTAGTTACCGCTCAGCTTCAAATTTTGTCCAGATTGAATCGGGCAAGTCTCAGTTGAAAAACTTGGGGAAGAAATTCTTCAGTGGGCGGAGATAACCTAAACCAATTTGCTTTTAGGAATTACCCCCGTGGGATAGGCAGCGCCAGTTTTGCCCTCGAATTAAAACTCGGAACCAGAGTAATTCAAATGTCCGTAGTTGGAACGGCCCTGGATAAAGCGTTAGCCGTGACGTTGTCCTGAATTCTGACGTCATCAGTCACGTCATCCCACAGGCAACATGGCGGCACCCACGTCGACCTCAAAGCGGAAACATGGCTCCACAAATTGTAATAAAAATAATAGGTTATCGCAATCAACGACAGTAAAATAGTTGGTTATCTTTCTTTAAGAGTCTAACCTTTGTAATAGGAACCTATATAAAATAAGGTAAGTACTCCTTTAACTACTGTCTGTACCACATAATCTAATTTGTCGTTTTCGACAACACTTCGTTGTCCATTAATCATACAACATTGAAGTTTCACATAGAATATTAATTTTATGGCAAAGTATAAAAAAAATCCTTTCAGTAGTTCTCGACAAATCATGAAAACAAAATTTAGATGGAGGATTTGTGGGTTATTTTATTATGTCATGGCATCAAGCTGCATGTTATAATTGGTTGATCAATGTCAACATGACTCCAAAATAACATGGTTGGTATTGATGATTTTCGTCAATTCTCAACAAATTTTTCATAAATACGGGAATGAAATTACTAAAACTGAGTTTATATACTGTGTGAAATTTCAATGTAGTTCAACAATTTTACTCTGAAATAAGTGTGAAAATGTCTAGAATAGATTAGCTGGTACACAAAATATGAAAATGACCAGTGGGAGCTACAGCGTCCCCTGCAATACATACCGTACATGTTGGCATCCCAGAATCCTCTGTTGCCACACGCAGTCCATTGTCTAATAATGAAACCTTTGTTTCAGGAACATTCAATATAGCTTGTTCGTACGTAGCTATTTTAGCTGATCCCCATCGTTTGGACGTTATCACCGCCTGTGGGCACGCCTGTAACATATGAACACTCTGGTAAACAAAATAGTTGACACATACCTTCATGTGGGCCAGAGATGGAATTTCAGTAAAAATATTAACCGGAATATTAACTGAAATTGTGTTATTTACTATGTGTTAGCCCACAAATATTTTCTATAACTTTTTTTGTAGAATCAAACAAAATAAATCCATCACAAGTGAAGATATACCAGGATTATCAGAGCATCCACCAGTATGGGACTAAGGGCATATTACCCAAAGAACCATGTTTTTGTTAAGTGTTTCGCAAAATTCTCTGAGAAAATATCCACTGAATCACTATGGAATGTATAGGGTTTTTGTTGTTTTTTTCTATTTCAAATACCATTTCCAAGTTTTCAAGTTTGGGTGGGGGGCTTCGGAGGGAATGAGTGTGAGAGTGGGTACATCCCCCCTCGCACGGCTCGCAGCAGAGGAAGTTTTCTTGAAATTGATGGTAATTAGCACTCACTAGGAGCATTCGAGTGGTGTAACATTGTAATAATTGAATTTTTAATTTGTGCCAAAATGTCCAAAAACAGTGGCTATCATCAGAAAAATAATACATTGATACAAGCTGAAATGATCATTCAATTCCGGCATTGCATCATAATTTAAGTTAATCCTTAGAAAACAATATCTTGCTTGATAGCAGAGGGTGGTGCCCTGATGCAGAGCTGACTGCAAGAGTTCTGGTTCGTTAATCAGGTTGCTTTGCCATCTTTTTATCCTAGAAAATGTTTTAATCGAAGATAAACTGACTTTTTTTGACCTGAAGTTGCCAAAATTATCATTAATGTTCACACATATTTGACAAAGAAATTATCTGCATGAATTGTCTGACTTAACTACTTTCAATCAAGGTTGGTCAATTTACTTGGACAACATGTACTGAACATGTGGCACTTCAGATCAGAAATTGGTCACACCTTCATAGCCAAGTACATGTACTTTCATTGACAGTCATATTATAGCATATGCATGTTGTTGTTCTTAAAAGTAAAATCTAGCAAAAAAACCCACCCCTGATTAGTTAACCATTCGTTTATTGCACTGATTGATATGATTTTCAGTTCCAAAATTCCACACCTCGGAAAAATTGTATCCAATAAATCTTTCTCAGCATATAAAAATTCTTGGCTAACAAGAGCCCAAGGGGCTTCAATATACGCCCGTATATTTGGAATTACATTGGTCCAAATTTCAAGGTTGCTTAATAGCCTTGATTCCATTGGACCTATATCACATCTAAAATTGAAAGATAAACTAAAATGAGCTTAACTCTTGGAAACTAGTTGACCGTGGAGCAAGAACTGAGAGGTCACATATCCAACACTGAAATCGACAATAGTCAAAGTTTAGAAAATAGTAGTTTTCCTGCAAACGGATTTCTTTCAGACGAGAGAATTTTTCATGAAGGAAGAAGTGATGAAGTAAGCTATTGTTCTTGAGTTGATAAACAGGTATGAAGTTCATAAAGGACCCCTCTCCCCGTTACATTAGTAAATGTATGGTTTTTATTTCACAACAGTTTAACTAAATGTAGCTGTTTCAAACATGGGAGACAACACCGCAGGACAAATGCTGTATACATGTAGGGAAGAGAACTCTGAATATTCAAACCTAACACATATAGTCAGCTAAACTTGATTCAGTTTTGGGGGACTGTGACCTTGACCTTTGATAAATTGATGTATGGCTCCTCTTCACCATGCGAGTAAGGTATTTGATACCATTCCATACCTTGAAACTAGAGATATCGCATGGACAATAAATGTTAATGGATGAATGGACAGAAAGAAACATCGCATTACATGACCTCGTCTTCGACAGGCATATGAAAATGTGACTCAATGATTTCCTGATTTTGGAGTCACAGTGACCTTGACCGTTGACCTAAATTTTGGTATACGACACAGCGTCTTCTGTCAATGTATCAATGGGCACAAAAATCATGATTTTTATGAATTTCATGATTTTGGGGGTCACAGTGACCTTGACGTTCGGCCTGGACCTACATTTTGGTACGTGACACATCATGTCCCCCTAATGTAAGATTTCTTGATTCTGGGGTCAGTGACCTTGACTATTGACTATTGACAAACCATCTCCCCATAATTTCTCAATGGACACAAAAAAATCATGGTTTTTAACAATTTCACGATTTTGGGGTCACAGTGACCTTTGACCTTTGACCTTGACCTACATTTTGGTATGTGACACATCGTGTCCCCCTAATGTATCTACTGACACAAAAAAATGTTATTTTTAATTATTTCCTGATTTTTGGGTCACAGTGACCTTTGACCTTGACCTATATTTTGGTATGCGACACTTCATTTCTCCCTACTGAATCCACTCACAAAAAATTAGAAATTTTTAATGATTTCCTGATTTTTCGGTCTCTCTGACCTCTGACCTCGACCTACATTTGGTATGCAACACATCATTCCCCCCTAGGGCATTCACTCACCAAAAATTAGAACTGTAGATAGAAAACTGTCAATGATCAATGATTTTCTGATTTTAGGCAAGTGACCTTTGACCTCTGACATCTACCTCAATTTTGGTACGCGACACATCGTCTCCACGTAGCGTATCCACTCACAAAAAATTGCAACTGTCGATAGAAAACGTTCACAGATATAGACCGGACACGAACACTTCAGTGATTTCCTGTTTTTTAGGCCAGTGACCTTTGACCTCTGACCTTGACCTTCATTTTGGTACACGACACATCGTCTCCCCGTAGGGTATCCACTCACCAAAAATTAGAACTGTAGATAGAAAACTGTCCCAGATATAGACCGGACACGGGGGACGGACACACGGACAGACGGACGGAAACCGCCATCACATAATACGTCCGCCTTTTGGCGGGCGTATAAAAAAATGGCATAAATTAATCCTTACAAAATAATATCTTGCTTGATAGCAGCAAGCCCTGATGCAGAGCTGACTGCAAGAGTTCTGGTTCATTAATCAGGTAGCTTTGCCATCTCTTTATCCTGGGAAATGTTTTAATCGAAGATATTATTTTATCTACTAGAGGAGGGGTATGTAGCTCGATGAAGGTCGTATAAAAAAGCATTGTTATGACATCCACTGTCATTGTGGTGTATGAAAAAGTGAAAAATAATTATATTCTTGAAAAAAAAAATTATATGATCACAACAACAACATCAACAACGAAAACACCCACTGCTACCCAAGCGACCGAGCATATAATGCGTTCCTAATTTAGTGCCAAAATCCAATATGGCCACCATTACCATGGCAACTGATATATATATCTTTGTGCAAATGATGTTTTTCCAAATCTTTGATATCTTCATTTTTGTAAGTATGAACCCCCCCCCCCCCCCAAACATTGTGAACATGGTAACTGACTGAATGAAAATATATATTTGGGGATGAATTTCAAACTGGAAATATATAGATATCGCATGGACAATAAATGTTAATGGATGAATGGACAGAAAGAAACATCGCATTACATGACCTAGTCTTCGACAGGCATATGAAAATGTGACTCAATGATTTCCTGATTTTGGAGTCACAGTGACCTTGACCGTTGACCTAAATTTTGGTACACGACACATCGTCTTCTGTCAATGTATCAATGGGCACAAAAATCATGATTTTTATGAATTTCATGATTTTGGGGGTCACAGTGACCTTGACGTTCGGCCTGGACCTACATTTTGGTACGTGACACATCATGTCACCCTAATGTAAGATTTCTTGATTCTGGGGTCAGTGACCTTGACTATTGACTATTGACAAACCATCTCCCCATAATTTCTCAATGAACACAAAAAAATCATGATTTTTAACAATTTCACGATTTTGGGGTCACAGTGACCTTTGACCTTTGACCTTGACCTACATTTTGGTATGTGACACATCGTGTCCCCCTAATGTATCTACTGACACAAAAAAATGTTATTTTTAATTATTTCCTGATTTTTGGGTCACAGTGACCTTTGACCTTGACCTATATTTTGGTATGCGCCACTTCATTTCTCCCTACTGAATCCATTCACAAAAAATTAGAAATTTTTAATGATTTCCTGATTTTTCGGTCTCTCTGACCTCGACCTACATTTGGTATGCAACACATCATTCCCCCCTAGGGCATTCACTCACCAAAAATTAGAACTGTAGATAGAAAACTGTCAATGATCAATGATTTCTTGATTTTAGGCAACAGTGACCTTTGACCTCTGACATCGACCTCAATTTTGGTACGCGACACATCGTCTCCACGTAGCGTATCCACTCACAAAAAATTGCAACTGTCGATAGAAAACGTTCACAGATATAGACCGGACACGAACACTTCAGTGATTTCCTGTTTTTTAGGCCAGTGACCTTTGACCTCTGACCTCTGACCTTGACCTTCATTTTGGTACGCGACACACCGTCTCCCCGTAGGGTATCCACTCACCAAAAATTAGAACTGTAGATAGAAAACTGTCCCAGATATAGACCGGACACGGGGGACGGACACACGGACAGACGGACGGAAACCGCCATCACATAATACGTCCGCCTTTTGGCGGGCGTATAAAAAAAATGGCATAAATTAATCCTTACAAAATAATATCTTGCTTGATAGCAGCAGGCCCTGATGCAGAGCTGACTGCAAGAGTTCTGGTTCATTAATCAGGTAGCTTTGCCATCTCTTTATCCTGGGAAATGTTTTAATCGAAGATATTATTTTATCTACTAGAGGAGGGGTATGTAGCTCGATGAAGGTCGTATAAAAAGCATTGTTATGACATCCACTGTCATTGTGGTGTATGAAAAGTGAAAAATAATTATATTCTTGAAAAAAAAAAAATTATATGATCACAACAACGAAAACACCCACTGCTACCCAAGCGACTGTGCATATAATGCGTTCCTAATTTAGTGCCAAAATCCAATATGGCCACCATTACCATGGCAACTGATATATATATCTTTGTGCAAATGATGTTTTTCCAAATCTTTGATATCTTCATTTTTGTAAGTATGAACCCCCCCCCCCCCAAACATTGTGAACATGGTAACTGACTGAATGAAAATATATATTTGGGGATGAATTTCAAACTGGAAATACTTTACTTATACGACTGATACTACGGGAGGGTCATACAGTGATTGGATGACTGGTTCGTCCACTCAGGAGGGAATGGGGGGGGGAGGGGGATTTGGCTTAATATCACACTCAAGTTTGTTTCACTCATATGGTGACAGTCAATTTGGTTGGTGGAGGAAGCCGGAAACCCGGAGAGAACCACTGCCCTTCGGCAAGTAACTGACAAACTTTCACACATGGACCAGCTGGGCTCGAACCCGTGCCGGTTCAGGGGTGTGAGGCTAGCGGTCACCAGCGAAGCGCCTAAGACCACCGAGGACCCTCACTCAGGAGGGAATGAACACTGTTCACTTTGGTGTTCACGGACATATACACCGTACTCGGATCTAAGATTTGTAAGCTGAATAGAATTTCTTGACAATGATAAGCTGATGACTATTTTTCTTAACGTTTTAACACTCGATCAATAAAAAATATCTTATTGTTTTAAAACAAATATTCTGAATCTTTACACGAAGTACAGAAGGAAAATGGGAATGAAGCATGATTTTCTTTTATCCCTTCCCACCTACAGACGGCACTGTGTTGCCAGTATGCAAAGTTGAGTCGTCAATAAAACAGTCCTCCTCGACTGATGAATATTTATTTAAAATATTTATTCTATAATATAGCGCCTGGAAAGGTCTTAAATGAACTAAGAAATGTAACATGAATTTAAATAAAACATTGAGTTGATGGGCCGCGAAATCCGTAATGGGTCCAATAATACCCCAGCGCCCCTTAAACTACAATTTCAATCAAGCAAGTCAATCAATCGACCGATGCAGTAGTCTTTGTAAGTTATTATGTGTATTTTCTTATCTAATATTTCTTAATTATTCTTCTACAAGTTATCCATAACTTTAGAAGACATTCAGTTGTCTGTTAATGTAGACAATGCTATGAGATTACTGATTTAAAACATGGTACAAAAAGTTTAGGGTACGAAACGGACTGCGGGGTATGAAAACCTTAGGGTACGAAAAGGACTGGGTACAAAACGGTTAGAAGGTATAGGTACTGTACGCGGATTGGGGTATTTCACCTAACCTGTTGTAGCCAACTTGAGCTATTCCTGTTGTTTCGAATTTGTTCAACAATGTTACACATTCGTATGAAGTCTTACTGCAGAAATATATACGAAGGGGGAAATGTTTGAAAGGGAAAATGTCCGGGGGGGGGGGCAACCATCTCGCTGGGGGTCCAATAATACCCCAGCCACCAGTCAGATTTTTGTACAGGATTTCCGGCCGTGTGCACATCGCCGGAAGTGACCTCATATAAAGCAGAATAGATGTTTGCCGAACATTTCGATTACTTTTCAAATCTGCATTATACCTCTGTTGCCCTAGCGTTAAAAAGAATCATCTGGAGATTATTTTCTCTGTTTATCTGGACAGAGTATATCAGAAGTAGTTCGCTCATGTGCAAAACTGAAGGAGTTGTTTGGCTGGGTTCAAACTGAACCCATCTTCATTTTATCCAGCCAATTTCTACGTTCCCACTTCGAACCTTCCTTGATTTATATGACCTCCTTCAGTGTTCAAAATCCGAGGTGTAGATTTCACCTACAAACCAAAGATGAACCAATCACAACGTACACATCGATTGAGAGTGAAGTGACATCATCCTCTATTTGCGGCGTCCTTCCTCCTAATATGGTGCCCACTATATAGGTCAGCCAATCAATAACGCTCTTGTACGTCTCGTGTCTATTTATAAGTTCTTTGAACCGTGCATACGTCGCTTTTTTCCCTATACGTAATAGCAACGTAGTAAAGGTCAACTTCCGCAACTGGCGGCAGGAACATAAGTGAAGTGAGCCTGTGAAATGGAGCATGCGCTGTGGGGAGGTTGTTAGGGGGGATTTGTTGTTGTGTATCTGTAATCCACTCTTAACTCAATGGGTATTTATCACTAAGAAAAAATGAAATGGTACTATAGTCGCAAAATGCTGTTTGTTCCCTTCTGCTCGAGATACTAGGCGGCCAGGACAGTATTCACAGACGAGAGTTTCCCCACCGACATTTTTCCCCACGAGTTAAATGGCCATTTTCGATTAAGTGGGTTTAGGTTAGCTAAAAAACAAATCCATCCAACCTCCAGTTGGTGTGAACCTAATACCCAAGTTTGCGGGAATGTTTTGTTCTTGAGATACAATGTATAATGTCCAAAAGATTTGGTGTTAATGGCCCATGGCCTCAATCAGAATCTCATTGAGTTTTTATTGTTTTACTTGCTAGATAAAAGGAAATTAAAAAGTTCAGCATTTTATGTAAGAACAACACATCACCATAGGATACCATGTTATCAGGGCCACGATGACAATGGTCTACCTAATCTTTAAAGCATAACATGCTGGCTTGCCGCTGTGATGTCAACAAAAAAAAAATCGTCCATCTAATTGAGAACTACTACCTTCACATGGTACTATCTTTGGGGATACAATTACTATAATTGAGTTGATATACTGTGTGAAATTTTAATGTTTTAGGAAAAATTCAGTTCGAAATCTCAGCAAATTTTAATGTTTTAGGAAAATTCAGTTTCGAAATCTCAGCAAAAACGAAAAGAATAGATCGTCTACAGCAGTGGCTGTCTATACAGGACATGTGCCTCGTGGTTCAGTGTAGGCCTATCATAAACTAGCTTAAAGTCGCGTTCTGAAACCATCACAAAAAGGCAGCCAAACAGTTGGCAAGATTCCTTCATTCTCATTTGTCTTTAATATCAGGAGATGAGAACGAGCATCAATCGATCAAATTCAACGATGGCAAAATTGTCGGACAGTCGTCTTTTTGTATTATGTTGTTGTTGACCCGGGAGAGTTCGCTGGAGAATCTGGAACCCTCACACCTGCAGTAATCGCACTATGAGTGACGGAGTCCGATTTCTTGGATTCCCAGAATGGAAAAAACATGGCGCTGGTTATGAACAAGGCCGATGATGATGGGTTTGAAACTAAAGTAAGCCTACGTCGATCAAAAGGCTATCCAAGCATATTGCCCGCCTTTATTATTGGATATATAGTGTGTAACTTGGACCGTCTCAATCTCCTATCATCTACCCATCTTTTTTGACCGTTTGCGAGAATTGCCTGTCGGAAAAAAATAAAAGAAAATAGGGTCGTCAGAAAAATCTAGGTTCGGTCGGGTTACCGGAAACACAGGTCTTTTTTTTTACGCCTAAATTCGATCTTCCGACAATCACAGTCACGGTCATTTTCCCAGCTTGATTTTTTTTTTTAAGTTTGCATGTAGGAGGGTTCTAGGAATATTATTATTTGATCACTTCATCAACACTGCCGATATATTCCGATAGCCTACTAGATATTTGAATTAAAAATATTCAATTCATAACGATTTGGACAAAACTGACTTTAAAATTAAAAATATTTAATTTATAATGATTTAGATAAAACTGAACTTTAAAATTAAAAATATTTAATTCATAATGGTTTAGACAAAACTGAACTTTCAAATAATATATCACAAAAAAATCTACTCAAAAGTATTGATTACCCACTGTATAGGCACCGTCTAATAATAGCCTTGCCGGAAATTAACGAAATAAAATGATAGTTCATTGGAATTCAAATTTGATGCAGTCTGACTGTATAGGCCTACATAAGACCATGCCAAGAAATAAATAATGGACAGAAAACAGAAAATAACGTGGCAACAATAATATCGTAATATTATGATAAAATCAGGAGGTGTCAATGCACTGTAAATAAGTTACTTGCACAGCCTGCACAGTACGGGACCTCGACTGCTACTGACCCTGTCTCGACCACCCTAGTAAGCGGCGGGGTTACTGCTAGCCACATATATGCAACTCAATGTATGTAGCCACGACTTAGTTGCACATCCTCTCTAGGACAGACATCAGTATCATCCTTTTCTTCGTGGCCAAACATGACAAAATGTACAATTGACTATGGCATTTAGCAGGTTGTAAACATGTCAAATATACTTCTCTCCCCCGACACAAAGTATCTGGCTCATTCCTGCAGCGCAAGTGCATGTAAATAGCATCAAGTCATGTCACTATCTTCCTATCACGTTCAAATTTTGAAAATGGCATAAGTGCAAGAAATGCTGCAGTGCGCATGCATCGCTAATAACACGAACACTTTACGATATATCATAAATAAGGCGGCGTCATCAGCTGCTGGGGTAAAAGAGATGGAGCTTGACCACGTGCGTTAGGCCCCGCCCACTAGCTAATGACGTTTTCTTCTTTATGACATATCGTAAAGTGTTCGTGTTATTAGCGGTGCATGCGCATTGCAGCGTTTCTTGCACTTCTGCCATTTTCAAACATTTGAACGTGATAGGAAGATAGTGACATGACTTGGTGCTATTTATGTGCACTTGCGCTGCAAGAACGAGCCATATACATTGTGTCGGGGGAGAGAAGTATATTTGACATGTTTATAACCCCTTAAATGCAGGGGTTTTTTCAGACGAAAATCCTTTATCGAACTCAATTTCAAAACTTGAAAAACTCAATTTTTTTTGCGCGCTAAAAGTACAATAAAACTCAATTTTTCAACTTTTTAGTCGTGTAGTAGATATAAAACTAAATTTTTTATTATTTTAGTAGTACACTCCAAACAATCTTTTATTTGATCGCTTTTTCATCGCAGAGAAAAATACAAATGTTAACAAGAGCCCAAGGGGCTTCAATATACGCCCATATATCTGGGATTACATTGGTTCAAATTTCAAGGTTGTTTAATAGCCTTGATTCCAATTGATCTAGCAATCCAGAGAACGGTCTACAATTTTTTGCTTATGAGAATGTAACATATATCACATCTTACATTGAATGATAAACTAAAATGAGCTTAACTCTTGGTAACTGGTTGACCTTGAAGCAAGAGCTGAGAGCTCACATATCCCACACTGAAATCGACAATAGTCAAACACAAGAAAATAGTAGTTTTCCTGCAAATGGATTCCTTTCAGACGAGAGAATTTTTCATGAAGGAAGAAGAAAGTGATGAAGTAAACCTTTGTTCTTGAGTTAATAAACAGGTGTGAAGTTCATAAAGGACTCCTTTCCCCGTTAAATTAGTAAATGTATGGTTTTTATTTCACAACAGTTGAACTAAATGAAGCGTTTCAAACATGGGAGACAACTCCACAGGACAATATCATATAAATGCAAGGAAAAGACTTTTGAATATTCCAACAATATTCCAACACATTTAGTCAGCTAAGCTTGATTCAGTTTTGGGGGACTGCGACCTAGAACTTTGACAAATTGATCTCATATGTATGGTTCCACTTTGCCATGCGAGTAAGGTATACTCAAAGTTTGGTACCAATCCATACCTTGAAACTAGAGCTATCGCATGGACAACAAATGTTAATGGATGAATGGACAGAACGCAACATCGCATTACACGACCTCGTCTTCGACAGGCATATGAAAATGTGACTTTTAATGATTTCTTGATTTTGGGGTCACAGTGACCTTGACCTTTGACCTTGGCCTAAATTTTGGTACATGACAAACCGTCTCCCCTCAATTTCTCAATGGACACAAAAAATCATGATTTTTAACAATTTCACGATTTTGGGGTCACAGTGACCTTGACCTTTGACCTTGACCTACATTTTGGTATGTGACACATAGTGTGTCCTTAATGTATCTACTGACACAAAAAATGTTATTTTTAATAATTTCCTAATTTTGGGGTCAGTGACCTTTGACCTTGACCTAATTTTTGGTATGCATCACTTCATTTCCGCCTATTGAATCCACTCACAAAAAATAAGAAATTTTTAACGATTTCCTGATTTTTCGATCACACTGACCTTTGACCTCTGACCTTGACCTACATTTAATATGCAACACATCGTTCCCCCCTAGGGCATCCACTCACCAAAAATTAGAACTGTAGATAGAAAACTGTCAACGATCAATGATTTCCTGATTTTTGACAACAATGACCTTTGACCTCTGACCTCGACCTTAATTTTGGTACGCGACACATCGTCTCCACCTGGCATATCCACTTACAAAAAATTGCAACTGTGGATAGAAAACGTTCACAGATATAGACCGGACACGAACACTTCAGTGATTTCCTGTTTTTTAGGCCAGTGACCTTTGACCTGTGACCTCGACCTTCATTTTGGTACGCGACACATCGTCTCCCCGTAGGGTATCCACTCACCAAAAATTGGAGCTGTGGATAGAAAACTGTCCCAGATATAGACCGGACACGAGAACCGGACAGACGGACGGAATCCGCCATCCCATAATACGACCGCCTTTTGGGCGGGCGTATAAAAATGGCATAATAATAAACATGAATGTCCATTTTGTTATGCATGTACTTCAGAGTGAGGTATGGAGGTTCACACAAATAAACTACTGAAGTGTAATTGCTAAAGTAAATCCCATGCAACACATGCGGATATATGGAATGGACTGATAAATTACATGAACCAAAACTGACTGAACGGATTGATCATTGAGTCCAAGATCAATAAATATATGAATATCCATGATATGTTAACATTTCTGAACTGTGAAGTTTAACTTCAACTGTGATCCAGCACTGTGAAAAACAAAACACAACAAAACAATTGTTATATTACTAGGGAGGTGATGCTAATCATTCAGATTTTGCAGAAACTACATATCAATGCCATCTCAAATTTACACCACCGATGAAATACTAACAAAAAGTATTTTTTCTGCCAGTGTTGACCAGTATGACCCGGTATTACCATCTCTCTAGCATTTTTACGAAATGAATGGGGCTACAACATGCACTTTCAGAATGCAGGCGGCCATGTTTGGAATATGATATGTGGTACAGACAATAGGCCTAAAATGATCTTTATTTGGGGATAAAAATTGACATAGAGTGCAAGGTGGTTTCCCTCTACGCAACTGCTATCCATACAATTCCTTCTGCGTTCATTCGTATATTTAATTGATTGTAATTCTTCGGGACCGTAACTCGTCGGTGTGTACCTTCCTTTCGTCGAACTGTCAAACGATTGTCACGTTGCCTTGGTAGGGTCAAGGTTGTTTATTAGCCAATCACGGCGCTACAGAGGGCGCTGGTCGGGAGCCCGCGAAAGAGTGCGCTACTTCACACTAATCCTGGTTTCCGAATGCAACAAGGGAGACAACTATTTATTGATGCAGTATCTCTGTCGAAGGAAAATGGCTGCCAATCGCTGTCGAAAGACGTTAAATAAAAATGGAAAGGTAACGATCGAATCTTTTACCCCAAAATTGTTGATGTCTTTTGTTATGATTCCAACAACGATCCTGGTTTACGTAAGGTATTCAGACATGATGTCTTTATATCGCCCTGTCTCTGCAATTGACCGCAACGTCGGCCAAAAAAAATTCTTGCCGGCAGACGCAAATTATATATTTCTTCCAGAAACTATTTTTTCACAGAAACTCAATTTTTTTTTCACAGAAACTCAATTTTTTAGCGCGCCTTCGGCGCGCAAACTATCAACCCCAGAAAATACTCAATTTCCGAGAAAAAAACTCAATTTAAAAAATTCCAAAAACTCAATTTGTAATCGTTTTTCATCGGGGTTACCCCGATGAAAAACTGTCTGAAAAAAACCCTGAAATGCCATAGTCAATTGTACATTTTGTCATGTTTGGCCACGCAGAAAAAGATGATACTGATGTCTGTCCTAGTGAGGATGTGCAACTCAGTCGTAGTTACATACACGGAGTTGCATATATGTGGCTAGGTTACTGCAAGCTTCTAAATACCTCTGTAAGAGGGTGCTCCCAGATGAAAGGGGGGATTTCCGAACAAGAGAAATGGGGAAAATGTCGTGTGGGGATACAGTCGTGGGGGAAAATGTCGGTGGGGACACTGTCTCTGTCTCTGTCGGTATCCCATCATCAGCATGCTGTTGTTGTTGTTGTTGTTGCATTTTGCCCTTGACGGTGGGCGAGATGACGGCGAACAACTGAACTAAGATACGATTTTCACGCGATATTAAACGATGAATTGACAAATGAGCTGTCTTCAAACGTAACACATGTTTTCATACAGAACTAACCCTTTGGTATATTGGCAAAATTTTCGACGCAGCATTTGTGAGATTTAGCAGACGAGTCGCCATGTTGAAATATCCCGAAACAAGGTTCAACTGCGCAGTCGCAGAATTTGTTGACCTTTGACGTGTTGTAAACTTCCGGCATGATGTGACACTTCTCAGGCTTCGCATCCTTTCGCAGAGGAAACCATTTACGTAATTTCAGAATAATTTGTGACGAGTAAGGATTCTTTCTCTGCATATCTAGGAAGAGAATAAGTGACAACAAACGAAGTTCAAATTCTGATGAGCTGAAGACAAGAGCCTGGAAATTTAGGGGGAGTGAGTTCATGATCTGGTTTCGTGAATGTGATGCTGGAACCTGTCTCCATCACATCACTCAACTGGGTGCGGACAGGAGCCACAAGAGCTCAAATTAGGTCAGGAGCCCTGAGCGACACGAGCCCAATGGACTTATTTCAGAAGTGGTCAAGAGCCCACAACTATATATTTTGATTGGGGAATATCCAACATATACATCATGTGAAGGAAAATTTTAACAAATTAATAAATATCAAAAGAAAAATACCGATTTTTTTTTTCTTTGGTTCTTTCATTTTCATATCTTGCAAAGTAATAGTAGTGTCTGAATATGTTGGCCAGTCTATTTTACTGTTACCACATAATTTTTTACCTTTTAATATGTCGGTGATATAAACAAAATAAAAGGAATGATTCCTTAATTAAAAAAAAAAGATTATGAAAATAGACTGTCCAACATGGTCAAACGTGGAGTGTAGGCCATAATCATTTCAGTACATGAAATCCAACTTTTTCTTGTCTAATCTGCACTGCACAAAAGAATAGAACGAAAACATGCACATTATAATGTACAAAAGAAATGGAAAAATCTTTAGATACATGTAATTTGATAATAAAAGTTACTTTCAGATATGGTACATTGTAAATAAATTCAGCATCGATTAAATTATATAACAGTAGTACATGTCCAAGTTATCGTATATATGAGAAGATATATAGTCCTACGGTTGCAAATGTTTTACATTTTGAAAATCTATATTTTTGGCATAATTATATGCCGCCCAAAAGGCGGACGTATTATGTGATGGCGGTTTCCGTCCGTCTTTCCATCCCCCGTGTCCAGTCTATATCTGGGACAGTCTTTTTATCTACAGTTCGAATGTGTCGCATATCAAAATGGAGGTCAAGGTCAGAGGTCAAAGGTCCCTGGCCTAAAAACCAGGAAATCACTGAACTGTTCATGTCCAGTCTATACTTGTGTATCTGTGACTGTTTTCTGTGCACAGTTGTAATTTTTTGTGAGTGGAGAGGATGTGTCACATACCTGAATTGAGGTCGAGGTCAGAGGTCAAAGGTTTTATGGCCTAAAAATCAGGAATTCATTGGTCAGTGACAGTTTTCTATCTACAGTCCAATTTTGGTGATTGGATACCGTAGAGGGGGAGGATGTCACATGCTAAATGTAGGTCAAAGTCAGGGGTCCAGGGTAAGTGTGGCCTAAAAATCAAGAAATTATGAAAAATTTTAATTTTTTGTTAGTGGATTCAGTAGGGGGAAAAGATGCATACCAAAAAGTAGGTCAAGGTCAAAGGCCAAAATCAAGAAATCATTAAAAATATATACATTTTTTTTGTGTAAGTAGATACATTAGGTGGACATTAGGTGGACATTTTTTTTATCTACAGTTCGAATTTTTGGTGAGTGGATACCCTGAGGGGAGACAATGTGTCACATACCAAAATGGACGTCAAGGTCAGAAAAAAACTAGGAAATCACTGAACTGTTCGTGTCCAGCCTATACATGTGTATCTGTGACTGTTTTCTATGCACAGTTGCAATTTTTTTGTGAGTGGATACACTAGGTGGAGACGATGTGTCACGTACCTGAATTGAGGTCAAGGTCAGAGGTCAAGGGTTTTGTGGCCTAAACATCAGGACAGTTTTCTATCTACAGTTCCAATTTTGGTGAGTGAATACCGTAACCGTAGAGGGGAACGATGTGTCACTTGCCAAATGTAGGTCGAGGTCAGAGGTCAAACGTCACTGTGACCCCCAAATCAAGAAATCATTAAAAATATATTTTTTTTGTGTGAGTAGATACATTGGGTGGTCATGTACCAAAATATAGGTCAATGGTCAAAGTGACTGTGACGATGTAACCGGCTTATAATCTATGCATGATTTATGCATTATTAAAAAAAAAATTGAAAAAGCAATCCACTCACAGCGGCTCCTGTTACGTAAATTTCAGCCGGAGAGCTGATGCCACTGGCTTATAATTTTACATGATTTGCATAATTTATTCCGTCATGATTATTTATTCCGTTGTCAAAGAGTTAAGGGGAGACGATGGGTCATGAACCAAAATTTAGATCGCGGTCATAGGTCAAGGTCACTGACCCCAAAATCAGGAAATCATTAAAAGTCACATTTTGTATGCCCATTGAAGACACGGTCGTATACTCCAATGGTGGGTTCGGTCCAATTAACCATCTATTAACGTTTGTTGTTCATGTGATATCTCCAGTTCCAAGATAAGTTATGGATTGGTACTCGCTGGGCAAAAGGATACCTTGTTCATTGTGAAGTCACTAGGTCAACTGACTATTATTAGGTTGGACTATTCAGAGTTGTCTCCCCTACATGTATATGGCATTTGTCCTGTGGAGTTGTTCGTCACTTTTTAGCCGAAATATTGCTGAACGCGATGTTGAACCTTAATTCTCTCTCTCTCCTTTGGAGTCCTCTTCTCTGATACATGTATGAAAAAACTACATTCAGTTGAACTGTTGTGAAATAAAACCATGCACTTACTAGTATTTTAACTGGGAGAGGGGACCTTTCTGGACTTACATGTGATTATTAAGTCAAGACCAAATGTTTACTTCATCCCTTTCTTCACATTTTTCTTCCTTCATGACAAATTTTCTCACCTGAAGGGAATCTATTTGAAGGAAAATTTATACTTTCTTGTGTTTGGTTATTGTCGATTTCATTGTGGGATATGTGAGATCTTGGCTCTTGTTTCAAGGTCATCCAGTTACCAAGAGTTTATCATTCAATATGAGGTGTCATAAATGTTATGTTGTGAGCACAAAATCTTAGACCTTTCTCTGGATTGCTAGTCACTAATTGGGACCAACAACCTTGAAATTTGGACCAATGTAATTCCAGATGTATGGGCGTATATTGAAGCCTTTTGGGCTCTTGTTTTTGACCTGTCACCCTGTGCAATAGAGTTAACAAATATTTCCATCTTACATTTTCAGACACTCAATTTGCTGACTTTGCCTCTCAATGAGATTGAGAAGTCTCGTTAGGCCATTCATTCTATCCACTTGTGCGTAAGTAATATTGATCTCTTTCATAGATGTAATCATCAATTAAATAATCCACATTGTAATCCTAGAAGTACCACATATTACTGCCTATTCATGCCTGGTGCGAGACTGAAGGGCAGGTTCACACACATGTTTTTTCACGAGAGCCAGCAATGCCAGGGTATTTTGTCCGAGTGCTGGTTCAACAGTGCCAGAAATTTGCACAGTAAATGCTGGTAGAATAATTTTGGCATTTTAGCACAAGTAACCGTCTCGAGATGGTGGCGTTACTGGCTCTCATGAAGAAATGCATGTGTGTAAACCTGCCTTTGAGTCTTGCGCCTGGCAGGAATATGCGGTAAAATGCGTTAATTCTGGGATTACGATGTTGTTAATCAGTTTATTGCACGAAAACGGCCACAAGAGACCGACTTCAAACTGGTAGAACTATAACTATATGTAAGTACAATGACTAGATTTGAGCTAATTAATGAGGATAGTGACCAGCTTTAATAATCACAGTTGCATTGTAATCAGTCATGAGGTAGAACATTTAACTAAACATGTATGTATACCGTACATCATTTACACTTACATGACTTACGGATACTAAGCTCACCAGAAGACACTTTTACACACCCTCTAAAATTTGTCTTTACAAAGCGAAAAGTTTGCCTCATAGCCATGGTAATGTATATATTTGTTGAAATCACATTTCTTAAGGATTCCAAATATATAAATGTGTTCCCTATAAATCTGTAGGTTGTGAGGCTATTCAATTTTTTTTAAAATAATTAAAAAAATTGAGGCTTCTTTTTTAAATGGCTGTTTTTAAAAAAGTATTCAACTTATTGTCACTTACATCATCATTTCCTTCAGAAGATAACTCCAACAGGAAATCCTTGTCTCAGTTTTGTAAATTTTGGTCTAGTTCGTATTCTATTGACATTTAATTCAACTTCAAAGTTCAAAACTGTGAGTTGCTTGACGTTCTAAAGAAATATTCCATTAAATGTTAAAAGAATGAGAACTAGACCAAAATTGATAAAACTGAGACAGCGATTCCCTGTTGGAGTTGTCTTCTACAGGAAATGAGGAAGTAAGTTACTGTAAGTTGAATACTGTTTCGAAAATAGCATTCGAAAACTTAAAATTAAATTTTCAATTATTTTGTTTTAAATCCAAATATCTTCACAATCTTCAGGTTTACACTGAACAAATGTATATATGTATATCATTCAGAAATGTGCTTTCAAGAAATATATACATTACTATAGCTGTGACTCAGGCATACTTTTTAAGCTGTTTTAAGACAAGTTCCAGAGGTTGAGTAAACATGTGTGCAGGGGGGCTCTGCACACTTAGAGGTGAAATGCAAAGGTTTTTAGATTCTCCTTTTCACATTTTATATAGGTTGAATAATGATAGAAATACCGGTCTATCTACTTCACTTGGTTTAATTTGAATTATCTTGTCTGCTAGAATTTTTTTTAAAGTTGGTATCTCTAGCACAGCTGAATTCAGATTTGCAAAACATCATCGCTTATCTTTCCTTGATTGTGACGTCACGTCAGACCAGCCGCCCGGAGACTGAACGTTACCAGTATTGACGCCCGGCCAGATGGTCTGATGTGACGTCACAATCGAACGTCAAACAAGGGCAGATAAACGATGAGGATTTCATTTCTGAAATCGGCCGGGCTTGAGATGCTAACTTTGAATCACTTTTCAAAAGCTACCAGGAGACAAAATACTTCAAATAAAATCAAACAGAGTATTTGGGCTGATATTTCCATCACTAACTAGCTCGCGAAGAATATAAATAGGGAAATATGAAAACCTTTGCAGTTCACCTTTAATAAGTTACAGCTTTTCTTCTGGTCTCAAAACAACTATGTAAACTTGCAGACCATCATTGGAGAAACTTTATTGTACCCTATGATCTCACACCCAGGAGAGTCACGGTCTCAGCATATTTTAGCAGACCTATCAACCCTCACACATTTGGCGTGAGACTCGGGCATTTGACATCTGTCTCTCGCTCTTACGCAGCTATATCAAAATGTATCTGGGCATTTTCATGAAATTATTTCTAAAACAACCAAGAATCGTTCAAAATTGATCCAGTTTGCAGAAAGAGGAGTCACTAATTTCAAATTTTCCAAGACTTTTGTTATAAAGTATCCATTTATAGCCTCCTTGATAGGTAAAATGTATAATGGTAGGCTTTATGAAACGAAAATGAGAAAAAATGGTATGAATTAACGCCTAGAAATTCATGCCTAGAATTCTCACACCTTGGCGAAATTGCAGCTTGAGAGGTTTGATTTTAGGTGGGACACGACTGGCATGTGACGTCGAGCCCATATCGGAAGTGTGAACACCTTATGTAAGGGAGAATACTCTTCCTCATGAATTTACAATATGAGCATATCTATCATGTCTTTAGGTGCCTACATAAATCAGTCTTTTCTCCCACGAGAAATGGTTGCCTCCCCTGTACATCCATCGATTGAGTGATAATTCTGAACCGACAATGTCGGCTGTAACCTATCTGTTGTATGTACCTGCAGAGAAGGCAACCAGTCTATCCTCAACTAGAACCTTGAGGATTGAACACTAACCTAGCACGTATTCCATATCTTATAACCAGTCTATCCTCAGCTAGAACCTTGAGGATTGAACACTAACCTAGCACGTATTCCATATCTTATAACCAGTCTATCCTCAACTAGAATCTTGAGGATTGAACACTAACCTAACACGTATTCCATATCTTATAACCAGTCTATCCTCGACTAGAACCTTGAGGATTGAACACTAACCTAGCACGTATTCCATATCTTATAACCAGTCTATCCTCAACTAGAACCTTGAGGATTGAACGCTAACCTAGCACGTATTCCATATCTTATAACCAGTCTATCCTCAACTAGAACCTTGAGGATTGAACACTAACCTAGCACGTATTCCATATCTTATAACCAGTCTATCCTCAACTAGAACCTTGAGGATTGAACACTAACCTAGCACGTATTCCATATCTTATAACCAGTCTATCCTCAACTAGAACCTTGAGGATTGAACACTAACCTAGCACATATTCCATATCTTTTGATATACACATGAGTGACACAAGACCAAGGAAATGGCATATTACACTGTTAGGAAAGTATGTTCCCTAACACATTAAAATATAAGAAGTTAAATGATCATAAATCAATTTTGACGTCATTAAAGGTGAACTGAAAAGCTTTCCAATGTTCTGTTAAAATGTCATAAAACAAGAACTTCTATAGTTGTTACAAATATGTGTGGTAATAGTTTTGTGGGTTATTGTTTTATTTTGGGTATATGAGAAGTCAAAACTTATACCACCAGCCAGAACTTTTAAAAACGTCATCGCTTGCCTCCCGTTGTTTTTGGAACATCATGACGTTATAGTGGTCCTCACTCATTCATCCGATGTAGCATGACGTCACATTTAAATAAAACTTGAATGAAGGAGACCACTATAACGTCATAACGTTCTACAAATCAAGAGAGACAAGCGATGAAAGTTTTCAAGACGGATTTATAACAGGATAACTTAAATATTGTTATTACTACAATTAAGCAAAATATATTTGCTCCAAAAACGTATAAAAGTTATCTCACATAAGACAAGATGTACATAAGCAACATTTTAGATAAAATTAAAAGCTTTGCAGTTCACCTTTAAACAACTGATCCCTGTATCCTTCCCACATTAAAAATGAACCGGTTTCAGGGAAACTGAACATTGCAATGGTCGCTCGTCAGATCATGGCAAGAGTAATGCTATGGCTTATTCTGCTCTATGTGAATATGTGAACGCAACTTCTGAAAATGTTGTCAAAATAATGGGAGATAACTCCAACACAGATCATTGGCTAGGAGAGTTATCTCCCCTGAAAGTAATAAATCAGCAGGTAGTCCAATATGTGAAGGAGAACTGATGAAGCTTCATCCCTCCACTTGTCTTGAATTCTTCACTGTATAGCAGCTGGATACAAATCCTGCTTACAACTCCAAGTTTATTTTGAAAAAGACTTGTTCATTTCTTTTCAGTTTGGTTCAGAAGGTGCAGATAACTCTACCTGACAGAGAAAACGAAAGAAAAACTAGAAATTTAATTGGTGGAAAGTCTGATAATCCCCTTGCGGCTGTCATGGCTGAAGTTTCTCCCACAAAGACAAAACCGATTATTAAAGATGGTCGCTTTGAGAACCCTTGGCCAACATACAAACACAATTCGATGTCAAGCGTGCTCCATTTTTGGTTTCGGGACAAAGACCTCAGCAACATACCATCAAAAAAGGTACCAGTACTTATTATTGCCACTATGTGATGGAAATGAAATGTTTGATCCTTTTTTATGGTTTGTAGACTATACTGTTAGTTTATTGACATTGATCGGGGTGTAGATATGTATATGATTGTGTAATCTGGTCATACGGACCCAATCCATGTCCAAAGGTTATACTTACCGTACATCAATCAATATAAACCACTGCCACAGCCTGATTGACAGATAGAAACGTTATTTTTGTAATTCCATGTCTTGTGCCGAACCTCCTCGTATGGTGTTCTGATAAAGCGTCTCTGTTTGGAGTGTGCATAGAACAGTCTCTCATGTCTCTGTGCATGGCGAGTTGCTGTTCTGATAAAGTGTCCCTGTTTGGAGTGTGCACACAATAATCTCCTTGTATGGCAGAGTTTGTGTTCTGATAAAATGTCCCTGTTTGGAGTGTGCACAGAACAATTTCTTCGCATGGCAGAGTTCTGATAAGTGTCCCTTTTTATAAGCCCGCCAAAAGGCGGACGTATAATGTGATGGCGTTTTCCCTCCATCTGTCTGTCTGTCCGTCTGTCCGTCCCTCGTGTCCGGTCTATATCTGGGACAGTTTTCTATCTACAGTTCTAATTTTTGGTGAGTGGATACCCTACGGGGAGACGATGTGTCTCGTACCAAAATGAAGGTAGAGGTCAGAGGTCAAAGGTCACTGGCCTAAAAAACAGGAAATCACTGAAGTGTTCGTGTCCAGTCTATATCTGTGAACGTTTTCTATCCACAGTTGCAATTTTACGTGAGTGGATACACAAGGTGGAGACGATGTGTCGCATACCAAAATTGAGGTCAAAGGTCACTGTTGCCTAAAATCAGGAAATCATTGATCATTGACAGTTTTAATTTTTGGTGAGTGGATGCTCTAGGAGGGAACGATGTCTTGCATGCCAAATGTAGGTCAAGGTCAGAGGTCAAAGGTCAGTGTGACAGAAAAATCAGGAAATCCTTAAAAATTTCTTAGTTTTTGTGAGTGGATTCAGTAGGGGGAAATGAACTGTCGCATACCCCAAAATAGGTCAAGGTCGAAGGTCAAAGGTCACTGTGATCCCAAAATCAGGTAATTATTAACAATAACATTTTTTTTGTCAGTCGATACATTAGGGGGACACGATGTGTCACCTACCAAAATGTAGGTCAAGGTCAAAGGTCAAGCTCAGTGTGACCCCAAAATTGTGAAATTGTTAAAAATCATGAGTCCATTGAAAAATTACGGGGAGCCGTTTCATCATGTACTGAAATTTAGATCCAGGTCAATAGTCAAGGTCACTTTGACCCCAGAATCAAGGTCAAAGGTCATTTTTACCTAAAAATCAGGAAATAAAAAAAAAAAATTGTAACTGGATTTAATGGGGTGAAATGAATTAGGTCAAGGTCAAAGATCACTGTGACCCCAAAATCAGGAAATTATTAAAAATAACATGTTTTTACCTGCGGCACGCAGGTCTACGAGAGGCTCGCGTTGTTGTTGTTCTTGTTGTTCTTGTTCTTCTTGTGACTTTTTGAAATACGCGTGCGCTAAGAGAGTGTGATCTCTGCCACACTTTTCTTTTCAACCTCCGATATCACATGACAACCCTGTCTTCAGGCACATTTGAATTCATTTGCAACTATATTCGGTGGAATGAATTATTGCTTCGTTGATTTCCGTTCAGACTTCAATTCTCTTACGTCAGTCGCTTTAAAGCTGTCGGTCGTCACATCAGTCACTGTCTTCAGATATTACCATTTTCATTGAACAGTATGCAGATGTATACACAATTTAAGATCCTTGGATTTCTTATATACCAAAGAAGATGAGCCGCAACCTTGTCGGTGGTTCAGCTAATTTGCATACAGTCCCAGGCGACTGTCTTAGAAAGTAGAAAAATAAGTTCACTACTTCTAGTAATCATTTTATCTACCCAATCTAGATAAAACACAAATTGGCGAAGAAGCATAACAAGTAACGCATTATCATTATGATTAACATTGAATAATACTTGGTATCAAATTATAGATCATGCATCATAAAAACAAACGCAACAATTACGTTTCAGAAGTAAGCGGAACAACTCAGCAACTTTCACCGAATAAAGATGTTTAACTTTACCCCCAAGCAATTCGCATATATGGAAATATGTTTTGAAAGGAAGAATAACTTAACCCTCTGTGGGAATCGAAACAATGCCCCTCCAATCCCTGGACTTGCACTTAATGTCTTAGCTATACCGACTCATTGATAATACTCAAAACTGACTTTATGCGCAAACGGTTTTATAATACATAAATGACTATGTACTATTTAATGAGTCCGACAACCCTATGCGCGAACAGTACATCATAGTTATATTGTGTACTTTCGGTTACAAGCATGAAATTTGGCACATAGCTATTTCGAATGATCCTCTTTCGGAACCAGTCCCTCTATCCTCATTCTCGCAAGCCAGGGCCTTGCTTCGCTGGTATTGATGTTCTCGTCCTCTTCCGCACTCATAATCCCTTTAGAATTGCATTAATCACTTCCGTAAAATCAATACTTATGTGTATCAGCAGACAACGGGCAGAAACATGTTGCATTTGACATCATTCTCTCAAGTCAGAGCCCATTTCTGCTAGAACTTACTGGTTCTACACTTCACAATTTACGTTACTTTGTCAATCAGTTTTACGAATGAAATTACGTCATATATTAGCAGATACTGACCATAAAAGCGATCTATTTGACCTCGTTGTCAATGTCTTAGCTATACCGACTCATTGATAATACTCAAAACTGACTTTATGCGCAAACGGTTTTATAATACATAAATGACTATGTAGTACTTAATGAGTCCGACAACCCTATGCGCGAACAGTACATCGTAGTTATATTGTGTACTTTCGGTTACAAGCATGAAATTTGGCACATAGCTATTTCGAATGATCCTCTTTCGGAACACAGTCCCTCTATCCTCATTCTCGCAAGCCAGGGCCTTGCTTCGCTGGTATTGATGTTCTCGTCCTCTTCCGCACTCATAATCCCTTTAGAATTGCATTAATCACTTCCGTAAAATCATGTGTTTTCTTGCGGCACAGCGTGAAGTCAGAAAACAATGTTTCAGAGGCACGCCAATCATGCCAGTGGGCGGAGTTTGACCCAGAAGAAAGAGTGGGTTTTGATTGGCTTATGTGGCAAGCACATGGCACAAGGATGTGAGAGAAGCGGCGTGGCTTCATTCTAGGCGCGCAGCGCAGAGAGTACAGTGCCTCAGCGCTTTTGTGCGAGTTTTCTCTGAATTTGAGAAATTTTTCGAAACATAGGCTAAGGTTTATTTTTTAAACATTTCGGCATCATGGCGACACCACCAAAAACTATAGAGGAGGCGATTAAGGAGAATAACGCAAAATTACTGGAAACCATCGGGGATGTAGTGAAAACTACAGTGGGAAGCCTAAAACGCGAGCTGGAAGGATCGGCGGCCGCTCAGATGTCGGAAATTAAGAAGTTGAAATACGGCGACACTTACCGATTTAAACGCAAGGCGAACGAAGATCAGTTTCGGCATAATCAGCAGGTCCTTGAATTTATGGAAGACGCAAAAGTTGCTACTACTACTGATAACAAACCCAAGGCTGAAGAGGTGTTAAACTCAGGTATTGACTTTATTAACTCTCGTCAAAAACTGGTTTTGTTGGCGGATAAGTCCGCTTCAGGGTGGCGTACCGCCATGGAATACAAAAGGAATGATCTTGCGGAAGACGATGAAGACGAGAAGCGGATGTGGAGAGCAGAAGCCAGGGCGGCCAAGCGCCCCAACGCAAGGGGTAGAGGGAAACCATTTAGAGGGGGCTACAGTAATCGGTCTGCTAGTTTGGGTGCTTCAGCAACACAGCAAGATGATCGAAGACCTGCAAGGGAGACTCAGAGACGGACTGGATCTTGCTATTCATGCGGGGCATTTGGACATTGGAAAGCTGAGTGCACAGCGAAAGCCATGGGTCAATCTGGGCAGCAGTTAAGTAAAAATTTTATTGATGGTTATGTTAAAATTGATCAGAATTCTGACATGTCGTTTGGTACGGGTAAACTAGAAGCCCCAGATCCAGGGGTGTCCCAAAATGGGAACATTGTTCTAGGTTTGAATCAAAATCATCATGAAGAAAAATGCACTCTAGTTCACATAGGTCAGGTTCTACCCACGTGTTCAGGTTCAAGCGCGGGAATTCCATTTGGAAACAATGTGTCGGTTGATGAAACGTATGGAAACAATGTATCTGTAGAAGATTCATTATACGGAGACATTGTATCTACTGAGGAACTAACTGAAAACTTAGTATCTTTTGAGGAATGCGAAGGGAATGTAAACGAACAAAACTCGGATGTAATGAGTTTGAAGGGGGTTTATAAGGAAACGGAATGCATTTCAGAAAGTTTAGGAAGGTATGACGGGGATGATTTGGAAGATGTAGAAAATATTGTTTTTAAAGGGAGACTGGCAAAGTCTCTTCCCTTCTGGCAATCATTCACAACAGATCCTGTCGTGCTTGATATTGTTGAAAATGGCTATAAATTACCTATGAGGGAAACTCCTGAGTCTAAACTGATGAAAAACAATAATTCAGCTTTGAAAGAGAACGAATTTGTAGAAGAGTCTATTCTTAACTTGTTGAAAGTTGACAGTATTGAAGAATTAGTTTCTCCGGCAACTTTGACCAGCCCGCTCACGGTTTCTACCAACAAAGAGGGTAAGAAAAGGTTAATTTTGGATTTACGGTATTTAAATCTTCATCTGTTCAAGAGGAAGTTCAAATGTGAAGATTTGAACGTGGCAAAACATTTTTTAAACAAGGACGACTTCATGTTCAAGTTCGATCTTAAGAGTGGGTACCACCACGTGGAAATTTTCCCTCCACACAGGCAATATTTGGGATTTAGTTGGACTTTTAGAGGGGGTAGTGTCCGTTATTTTCAGTTTGCCGTCCTCGCTTTCGGCCTTTCGACGGCTCCATTTTGTTTCACGAAACTGCTCAGACCTCTAGTATGTAAATGGAGAGGGGAAGGTAAGAAAACATTGATTTTTATCGATGATGGTTTAGCAGTAGCAAGCAGTTTGGAAGAAGCAGAACTAGCATCTGCTGAGATGAAATCGGATTTAATTGAATCGGGTTTTGTACCTCATCCAATCAAAAGTGAGTGGTCACCCGTGCAGCGTATCACTTGGCTGGGGTGTATCATAGATTCGGTACAATTCAAGTTTTTCATACCAGAGGTAAGAATTTCTAGGTTAAAAAGTGTTATTAGTGAGACAGTGGGTAAGGAATGGGTACCCGTGAAAGTATTAGCCACCATAGCTGGGCAGCTGATTTCCATGCAAATCGCTGTAGGAAATTTAGTCAGACTTATGACTAGGAATTTGTACAGGGCCATTGAAAGTAGTACTTCCTGGTTTGCCAAGGTAAGTGTTGACGAAACAGTGACGAGGGAGCTGACATTTTGGCTTGAGAACATAGACCGCCTCAATGGTAAAGAGCCTAGACAAGGCAAAATGGAATTTTGTCAAGTGGTTTATTCAGACGCATCGGGCCAAGCTTATGGTGGGCAGTTGTTGTCCAAAGACTCAAATATCAAAATAGTTAGAGGAAACTTTAGTGAGTCTGAGAAATGTAAAAGTAGCACTTGGCGAGAGTTAAAAGCAGTGCTAGAAGTATTATTAGGGTTGTTTAATGTGACCAATTGTCATCTTAGGTGGTATACGGATAACCAAAACGTGAGTCGCATTGTGTATATCGGTAGTACAGTTCTCGAACTACAGTATTTGGCTGTAGAGATCTTCAATGTGTGCAAAAGTCGAAACATACAGTTACATGTGGAATGGGTCCCTAGAGCACAAAACACAGAAGCAGATTTGCTAAGCAAACAGGTTGACTTTGATGACTGGTTTGTGGCAGATTGGGTGTTCAGATGGATAGAATCCCTTTGGGGGCCACACACTGTAGACAGGTTTGGGGGCCACACACTGTAGACAGGTTTGGGGGCCACACACTGTAGACAGGTTTGGGGGCCACACACTGTAGACAGGTTTGGGGGCCACACACTACAATGCCAAGTTAACGAGGTTCAATTCTGAAACATGGGTTAAAAACACAGAGGGGGTGAATGCTTTTGCACAAAACTGGGAGGGTGAGAATAACTGGCTGGTCCCTCCACCTCGGAGGATAGCTGAGTGTGTACACAAACTGTGCAACGAAACTGCAAGGGGTACACTTATTATACCACTTTGGCGTTCGGCCAACTTCTGGCCATTGATTTGCCAGGATGGCATTCACTTCAGTAAGTTTGTTGTGGACTGGAGAGAATTACCAGTCGGACTGAATGTACTGTGCAAAGGCTACGCTAGAAACAAAATGTTTGGTGGAAAGGTCTTGCCATTCCGTATGCTAGTGGTGAGATGTGATGGAGCTATAAATCGCCCAAAATGGCTACTGAGGGGTTTTTGCTCATCCACAACAGGTTCCTGTGTATTCTGCAGATGAAATGTTTTGATACTGCTCGAGTGACCGAGGGAATGGTCCATAGAAGCAGAAGAGAGTATCGGCTTGTGCGACAGAATTTTAGTCCATAGAAGCCATAGAAGTGAAACACAAGTTAAATCTAGGTTTTTGATGGGGTTAAACGTATGCAGGATATGGGCATACAGTAATAAAATATGTGAATATAACTGATGTTTAATTTCCTTGCCTTACGTGCTTTATTCTTATTTTACAGAAATAAGCCAGGTGGGAGTGTGGGAATGTCTCCGTAAATTCCAACAACCGGAATTGCAGGGTCTTGTAAATAAACTGGAGGCTGTGGTGGTTCACTCAAAGGCGGATGGAACTGTGAAAAACTACAACAGAGGATTTACTAAATGGCTGGAATTCGCATCCACAAAAACTGAAATTGAAGCCTTTCCAGCCACTGTTCAAGGCGTTGTGTTGTACTTAACCCAATTGATTGACTCTAAAGTTTCTGTCAGCGTTGTGAACAATGCGGTTTACGGTATTAAATGGGCACATGACATGGCCGGTGTGGATAGCCCAACAAATAATGCGTTTGTTAAGATAGTTCTAGATTCCGCTAGGAGATTACTGAGTAGGCCAAGAAATCCCAAGGACAATATAACAGCTGAAGAACTTTCATGTTTGTGTGAAAAGTTTAAGACATCAAATTCTTTGACAGACATTCGAGACATTTGCATGTGTGTTATTTCATTTGCGGGGTTTCTGAGGTACGACGAGCTAAGTCACATAAAAATGAGTGATGTTAAAGTTTTTGACAAGCATATTGAGTTATATATCGCTAAAAGCAAAACGGATCAGTTGAGAAATGGTAATACTGTAGTGATATCTGAAACTAATTCGGTAGCATGCCCCAAGTCGTGGTTGAACAAATATCTGAGTATGGTTCAACCTGGAGCAGAACCATCTCAGTTTTTATTCAGACAAATACAGGTCTCTAAAGGTCGAGCCAGGCTTGTAAGTACTGGTAAACCGCTTAGTTATACTAGGGCTAGAGAAGTCATCAAGGCTAAGTTTGCTGCTGTTGTTTCTGATGTATGTCGGATAGGTCTCCATTCCCTGCGCTCCGGCGGAGCCAGCGCTGCTTGTAAGGCTGGGATTTCCCATCAGGAGATTAAATCTCATGGGCGATGGAAATCTGATACAGCCAAAGATCTTTATATCAAACAATCACTTCAAAATAGACTAAACATCACCCAAAATCTTGGTATCTGATCTTTCTTTCGGCCTTCCCTTTCTTTGGAATTCTAAGTTGGGTCTGAAGTGTGCTCAATAAACCGGCTGCAAGCCGCCTTTCACCTAAATGGGAGTTTAGTGTATGAGCTATCGATTAGTGGAGCGTAAACATGTGTTTTCTTGCGGCACAGCGTGAAGTCAGAAAACAATGTTTCAGAGGCACGCCAATCATGCCAGTGGGCGGAGTTTGACCCAGAAGAAAGAGTGGGTTTTGATTGGCTTATGTGGCAAGCACATGGCACAAGGATGTGAGAGAAGCGGCGTGGCTTCATTCTAGGCGCGCAGCGCAGAGAGTACAGTGCCTCAGCGCTTTTGTGCGAGTTTTCTCTGAATTTGAGAAATTTTTTAACTCAGGTTATCACCACGACTTGGCGCACTTGGTAGGATGGATAAAATAATAACAGTAATAATAATAACACAAAATGTATTTATGGATTTATTTGGTAAACAAATATCTGGATCCAGGTGTAACCTTAACCTCTCAGGTGAAACTTGTACAGCAGTAGAGTTGGGGTGTCTCTATCGGTGAGAGAGCACGTTTCCCAGAGTTTTTGGCCTTTGTAATGGAGGGTTTTCTCTCTGCAGGTTTTTCGTGTCGGGCTGCAAGTTGCACACCTGGTGACTTTATCTTCAACACACAGACATTTTACAAAATTATAAACAAATGTATGCGTGAAATTTCATTGTGGTATATTGTGAATACCAAAACGGAAGATGGCTATGCGGGATATAACTTTTCATGTTGTACCGTATATTATCCTTATTAGATATATTGTAAATGTATCAGCATAACCGTCCTGTATGACCCCAAGCACTGTACTCAAGTCTCTGTTGTGCTCAATAAACCGGCTGCAAGCCGCCTTTCACCAAGTTGGGTCTGAAGTGTGCTCAATAAACCGGCTGCAAGCCGCCTTTCACCTAAATGGGAGTTTAGTGTATGAGCTATCGATTAGTGGAGCGTAAACAATACTTATGTGTATCAGCAGACAACGGGCAGAAACATGTTGCATTTGACATCATTCTCTCAAGTCAGAGCCCATTTCTGCTAGAACTTACTGGTTCTACACTTCACAATTTACGTTACTTTGTCAATCAGTTTTACGAATGAAATTACGTCATATATTAGCAGATACTGACCATAAAAGCGATCTATTTGATCTCGTTGTCAAAAGCTAGGACCTTGATTTCCTTGAGAGTTTTTTAAATTTATTTTGATACCTTTCATATTGACTTGGAAGTCATTTTCGCGAATGCAATAATTTGATGTACCAAAAGATAATAACGAGAATTCGACATGATTCTCTTATACACACAGACCTTGTTTAGTGAACTAACCCTGAAATTTCGCACTTAAATCACCTCCCGAATGACTTAATGACAAACATATTCGCGAATTGATTATAGGGCGATATCCATAGATACTGGCAAGAAATGTTTCTTATTTGCAGAATTTGACTTAAAAAAAAAATTAATAAAATTATCAACCTTCGAAAAGGCTTGACCAAACATGTCGGATGAGGTGATATCTCCTAAGGATGAAATAGGTAATCATTTGTATAGAAGGAGCAAACCATGTATTGATATTGGCTTGCTGCATGGAAAAGAGTGTCAAGGTACCGTATTTAGTTTGCAGATGATAACGCACATAAATGCAGAAACTTAATTTATTATTCTAATCGAATATCAAGACTGTCACAGGCCTCAATTTGAATCGTGAAAAATGTCATTATGCCTCTTGAACAGTTCGATAAAGCCTTCAACCCCATTCCATAGTTTCACAGATCAAAGTGATAGACCTGATAATAAATTCATTGAAAATTAACTTTGACGGAAATATAAATTTTCCATTTTGCTCGGCAAAGTAAGCGAGAAGGGAGACTGAAGAGCGTAGATGTTCGCGCTATGATTAAATCCTTGAAATTTGTTTGGATTTCCAAATATTTGAAAGCCTTTTTGATTTGCAAAAATCAACGGCTGAACGGAATGTTTTGAAACTTGGAATTCACGATACTTGTACCAAGACATTGCCAAAGCGATTATTGTGACTTCGTCTGTCAATTCAGTATAGACGGCACGGACCAGTCAACATCGTCGGATTTTGAACGAGGAAAGCGAATATATATATATTGTGTCAAATCTATTAGTCAGTTCCTGCAATTGTGGGTTAGAAGTTGAAAATTACTTCCCTTGGCATGAAAACACTTGCAGATGGCGCTTTTTTCTACAATTACCACTACCTCCGCTGATATGTCTTTCACTGTTATTGCCACTGCCGCAGGTTTTGACTACAATGTAGTCATTTCTCACTTGTTGTGTCAGTAGATACATTAGGGGGACACGATGTGTCACCTACCAAAATGTAGGTCAAGTGACCTGGTCAAAGGTCAAGGTCACTGTGACCCCAAAATCGCGAAATTGTTAAAAATCATAATTTTTTTGTGTCCATTGAGAAATCACAGGGAGACGATTCGTCATCTACCAAAATTTAGGCCAATAGGCAAGGTGACTCCAGAATCAAGAAATCTTTGAAAATTACTTTGTTTTTGTGTCAGTAGATACATTAGGGGGACATGATGTAGTACATACCAAAATGTAGGGCAAGGCCGAACGTCGAGGTCACTGACCCCCAAAATCATGAAATTCATAAAAATCATGATTTTTTTGTGTCAATTGATACATTGAGGGAAGACGATGTGTCGTGTACTAAACTTTAGGTCAAGGTCAAAGGTCAAGGTCACTGATCCCAAAATCAGGAAATCATTAAAAAAGAACTTTTTTCTGCCAGTAGATACATCAGAGAGACATGTGTTACATACCAAAATGTGGGTCAAAGGTCAAGGTCACTGTGACCCCAACATCAAGAAATCATTAAAAGTCTCATTTTCATATGCCTGTCGAAGACGAAGTCGTGTAATGCGATGTTGCATTCTGTCCATTCATCCATTAACATTTGTTGTCCATGCGATATCAAGGTATGGAATGGTACCAAACTTTGAGTATACCTTACTCGCATGGCAGAGAGGAGCCATACATTTTGAGATCAATTTGTCCAAGGTCAAGGTCACAGTCCTTCAAAACTGAATCGAGTTTAGCTGACCATATGTGTTAGGTTGGAATATTCAGAGTTCTCTCCCCTACATTCGTCCTGTGGAGTTGTGTCTCATATTTGAAACCGCTACATTTAGTTAAACTGTTGTGAAAATAAAAACCATACATTTACTAATTTAACAGAAAGAGGGGTCCTTTATGAACTTCTGTTTATTAATTCAAGAACAAAGGTTTACGACATCACTTCTTCCTCAATGAAAAATTCTCTCGTCTGAAATGAATCCATTTGCAGGAAATCTACTACTTTCTTGTGTTTGACTATTGTCGATTTCAGAATCAGTGTGGAATATGTGAGCCCTCTGCTCTTGATTCACGGTCAATTAGTTACCAAGAGTTAAGCTCGTTTTAGTTTATCATTCAATATAAGATGTTATATATGTTACATTCTCAGAAGCAGAAAATTGTAGACCTTTCTCTGGATTGCTAGCTACCAATCAAGGCTATTAAACAACCTTGAAATTTGGACCAATGTAATTCCAGATTCACGGGCGTATATTGAAGCCCCTTAGGCTCTTGTTAGAGTTTGCACAGTTGAATCTCCTTGTACATGGCAGAGTGTTTTGATACATTGTCCCTGTTTGGAATGTGCACATAACAGTTTCCTTGCATGGCAGTGTTGGTATTTTGATAAAGTGTCCCTGTTTGGTGTATGCTAAACAGTGGAGAGTGCAAATACCATGAACAAGCTAAGAAACAAAGTCAACAACCATAATTCAATCATTTTCAGAAATTGGTAGAAATATCCCTTTCGGATATCCCGATATACCTGGCTAAATTGCTTGCTTCTGGTCAGTTGTCTACTATTCTTTGGGGGAAATGTGAGCTGCACTTTACATTATGCCTTGATTAACAAGATTTTTCTAATAGACACTTATCCAGTTATGAATATTTCTTTCTTTCTTTCCAAAAAGGAATTAGACAAGACTCTACCAATTGCCAGCCCAGACTTCGCCGAGTTTGATAGCTCTCCGCCTCATGGAGTACGGGTGGTTTGGCTTGGCCATGCTTCTGTTCTCGTGCAGTTCGACGGTGTCACCATCCTAACGGACCCCATATTCAGCCAGCGTTGCAGTCCATTCACCTACGCTGGCCCAAAGCGTTACCGCGATCCTCCGTGTGAGATCAGCCAGTTACCCAAGATTGATGCAGTTGTAATTAGTCATAATCACTATGACCATCTCGATCACAAGACTGTCACAAAACTGAATGCCAAATATGGCAAAGGCTTGACCTGGTTTGTTCCCATGGGCCTGGCATCATGGTTGAATGATTGCGGTTGCGAAAGTGTCGTGGAGCTGTCTTGGTGGGACAGTTGCAAGTTACCCGGAAACGAAAAAATTGAATTTGTGTCCACACCCAGCCAACACTGGTGCAATCGAGGTTTACGAGACCGGAATAAGGTTGTTCTATGTTGAAATGAATAGAGATTCACAAGATCAGAATCTTTAGCCATGAATCCACATCTTTGTCCTTGTTATATTATGCTGAGGTTAGCTGAATAAACAGGTTAGGGCACTTCTGCTCTCTGAAATGGAGGTAAAAAAGGTCGTTTTTGCATAACAAATCAGTTCGCATGATAAATTCAGCAAAATCCTCTTGAGGCGCACTCAGAAATATATGTCTGCATCAAATGGTAGTAAAAAGAAAATGTCATCTATCTAATTTGCATAATAATAGGCCAAAAATCTGTCGCACTGTTTAAACAACATTGACTCATTCTTCAAATGGCAAATCAATTTTAGGACATGGAACAATAGATAGATTAATCCGCCTGAAGTTTTGAAGCATTGGTTAAGAAGAAATAAAAAGTTATTGAGCAAAAACAACCTTTTTTACCTACATATTAGAGAGCGAGATCGCCCTAACCCCATAAATGTATCTCGAGCTTCACAGGCACTTTTGAAAAATACTGGAAAAAAAAGGAGGGAAGGAGGCTTTTTTTTATCTTTATATTCTTTTCTTTTTCGCACAGACCAAATATATTCATCATTTCTGGCACCCCGATGTAGTAGTTGAATACATTGTTGCTGTCTGAAATACTTGAAGAATCAGCCTTCAACAATACTATTTCCTTAAAAAAAAACAAGACATTGACTCTGTGTCTAAGAACATCATTTTGGTGAAACACTGTGAGAGATATGAGTCAAAACGGGGGGGGAAAAATGTAAAAAAAACACAACAAAAAAAATCCCCAAATTTTTGCTGTGGGCAATAAATAGGGTTATCGTGGTGCTCAATAACTGATGTGGCAGTGCCTGTTAAGCGAGAAATTTATTTTATTCAGCCTCATGCATCAAGTCATTTGTTCACATTGGCAATGTTCAATGATATGATTCACAGATATTTTGGGACAATGTCTTATGTCTTTTGTTAGCTATAAATCGCTCTTTCTTTTTTTCTTCTAGTTTTGCAGTATGTTCAAAGCCACTATTTCCAATCTTTAATTGCATTACCAGTACATGTATTGCCAATATTAAATCACTTCTGACTAACTTTAGCCCAACGTCACATGGGCACTTACATTGTTTCAGGTCTCCTACAACTAAAATTCCAATCTTGGCACATGTACATCCCTATTGACTGATTGCCTCTTAACATAATATCTTTTATATTTTACCTGGGTTAGCTGCTCAAATTTAATGAAATTATTCTCATGGACATTTTTATATGTGCATATAATTATCTATAATAAATTATGGTTCACAAATTTTAATTTCACAGGGCTGTATACCTCTTCATTTATGCCCTGGTTATAGAAATCAATTCAGCTGTCAGTCTGATTAGTCATTTGTGATTTTCTCGCATACGTGATATATGTTTGCAAAGTTATATTCCATATAGCAAGTTGAATATACAAATTACAATGTTATAGATACATATCCATGATAATGTTCAATAACCTTTGTGCTTCTCTGCTAGTAGTCATCGTTATTAAAATTATGTCTATATATCGACCCATTTCATTGGCAGGTTTTATGGTGCAGCTGGTCTGTGATTGGTCCGAATCACAGGTTTTTCTTCGGCGGGGATACAGGGTACTGCTATGGGTTTGAAGAAATAGGTCGAGAATATGGACCTTTTGATTTGGCAGCAATTCCTATTGGAGCATATGAACCAAGGTACGGCATCAGCATTCTAATACTGTCCTTGATCAACTTTGGTTATCTCCCTTTGAACTCTGATATACAGTGAAAGCAATACCACCCGACCATGGGATCAAGAGAAGTTGTCAGTGTTGACAGTGTGTTGGTTTTCAACATTAAGCGCTAAAAAAGGAAGGAACTAAAACCTTGACTGGCTGCAATTTATAACAATCCCTCATTATTCCTACGAAATAGGCTCTCATTTGCAAATTGTGCGGTAATGAGTGAGTCAGTCAGTCAGTCCATCCGAATCCTTTCAGCGGCAAAATAAGGAGAACCGTTGACATTAGAACCTTGATTTTTGGCATGAAAGTGCATTAGGGAAGTGTTACCAACAAGTTCTGAGCTGACCTACTTTTGATTAAAATTTGACCTACTTAGGGCACCTATAACATTACGCTTGGACTCCCAAGTCATCTTCTTCATCCTACTTCGTAGGTCCTGTGACGTTAGTCACACTACTCATGTATATCAACAATAAATTAAATAAAATTACCACATTTACACTTGACAAACAAGAAAGGTTGATTCGTGTACGAGATATATTTTATCAATAAAAAAAACTGGATTATCATAGTTCATATGTACATATACATGCTGATCTATATTTATTGCATTGTACTAAACCTAAATTTGGTGTAAGGGGCAAACTCCGCTCAAAACCCAATAACTAACACTGTTATTTAGAGGGCTTTACCATCAACTTTTTATCCCACAGCCCATTGGGCTGTTGGGTCTTGTAATGAGCATGTACGCCTTGTCGAACGGTCAAACAGTTATACGGTCGTCAGTCAGAATTGTCAGGACTATATCTCGGTTACTATTTGACAACTCTGAAACTAACACGGAAGATGCTTAGTACCTTGCTGATGTGCATTGTCATTTTTTTTTTTACAAGTTTCGATGATTTCCCACACAGTTATGACCCATGGTCATCTGTACAGATACAATTGTTGTCTGGTTCATATCTCAGTTTCTATTTGATGGATAACTACAAAACTTGCATGAAAAATGCGCTTAAGGTGGCTGCGCTTAAGGTGGCTCCCTGGTTACAAGAGTGGCTGTTCTGCGCAGCTGTTTGCGCATAGCAATTACCTCCCTTGTAATCGTACTCTTGTGCGCGAATGGATAGAACGAGATACTGTGACATGCTGCATTTACTAAGCATCCTTTGTGACGTCATGACATCGAATAGCAAACTCTTTGTTGGCGTGGCATTTGCCGACGTCATGATGTTGCATTGTTGCGACTTCATGCAAAATGGCGGGGAAAAGGGTTGGAGTAGGTAGATTCGGAGCCCTATTCATGCCCTTTTTTGGATGTCAACCTACCTTATATTTGAGTTATTAAAAAACTACACACTTCAAGGAAAAATGAGAAAATTGACATGACTTTTGAATATTCTGAAAACAATTATGTCTCAAGTATTGGGTGTTTTACATAGTATTCACATTGTACCAATTTGCCACAGGTACACGTTATACAAGCTGAAAATTAGAAAAAAGTAATCATTTTCTGATATAGGATGGACTTCCTGAGCTATACAAAAAATATGAGAAAAATGACATGACTTTGCATCTAAACCAGGGAGCCACCTTAATACCTTCCCAATGTGCACTGTCAGGTTTTTATGCGTTTCAATGATTTGCTACAGACTTATAGACCTTTGTCTTTCATCTGGCAATAATTTCTTGCCCAGTCCATATCTCGGTTAACTATGTGATGGACAACTCTGAAACTTGCTTGGCAGATGTTTAGTACTTTGTCCATGTACACTGTGAAGTTTTTCACAGTTTTCGCTGATTTTCCACGGAGTTATTCCCCTTTATCCCATTAGTCAATAATTTATTGTCCGGACAATATCTCCGTTATTACTTGATGGACAACTCTCAAGATGCTCTCAAGATGCTTAGTACACTGCTGATATGCACTTTCAGGCTTTTTACGCCTTCGGATGATTGTCTACAGAGTTATGGCCCTTTATCCTGTCAGTCACTGATTTCTTGTCTGGTTTATATCTTGTTTACCATTTGATGGTCAACTTTGAAACTTACATGGAAAATGCATAGTGCCATGCAGATGTGCACTGTCAGGGTTTTTATACGTCCGCCAAAAGGCGGACGTATTATGTTATGGCGGTTTCCGTCCCTCGTGTCCGGTCTATATCTGGGACAGTTTTCTATCCACAGTTCCAATTTTTGGTGAGTGGATACCTTATGGGGAGACGATGTGTCACGTACCAAAATGGGGGTCAACGGTCACTGGCCTGAGAAACAGGAAATCACCGAAGTGATGGTGTCCGGTCTATATCTGTGAACATTTTCCATCCACAGTCACAATTTGTCGTGAGTGGATACGCTAGGTGGAGATGATGTGTCGCGTAACAAAATTGAGGTCGATGTCAGAGGTCATAGGTCACTGTTGCCTAAAATTAGTAAATCATTGATCATTGAGAGTTTTCTGTCTACAGTTCTAACTTTTGGTGAGTGGATGCCCTAGGGGGGAACGATGTGTTGCATACCGAATGTAGGTCGAGGTCAGAGGTCAAAGGTCAGTGTGACTGAAAAATCAGGAAATCATTAAAAATTTCTAATTTTTTTGAGTGGATTTAGTAGGGGGAAATGAAGTGTCACATTAGGCAAAAATTAGGTCACGGTCGAAGGTCAAAGGTCACTGTGACCCGAAAATCAGGAAGTTATTAAAAATAACATTTTTTTTTGTGTCAGTAGGTACGTTAGGGGGACATGTGTCACCTACCAAAATGTAGGTCAAGGTCAAAGGTCAAGGTCACTGTGACCCCAAAATTGTGAAATTGTTAAAAAAATCATGATTTTTTGAGTCTGTTGAGAAATTAAGGGGAGCGGTTTTTGTCCTGTACCAAAATTTAGATTCCAGGTCAATAGTCAAGGTCACTGTGACCCCAGAATCAAGGTCAAAGGTCGCATACCAAACATTAGGTCACGGTGGAAGGTCAAAGGTCACTGTGTCCCCATAATCGGGAAATTATTAAAAATAACATTTTTTTGGGTGTCAGTAGATACATTGGGGGGACACAATGCGTCACATACCAAAATGTAGGTCAAGGTCAAAGATCAAGGTCACTGTGACCCTAAATTCGTGAAATTGTTAAAAATCATGATTTTTAATTACGGGGAGACGGTTTGTCATGTACCAAAATTTAGTTCAAGGTCAATAGTCAAGGTCACTGTGACCCCAGAATCAAGAAATCTTTAAAATTACTTTTTTTTGTGTCAGTAGATACATTAGGGGGATATGATGTGTTACGACCAAAATGTAGGTCAAGGCCGAATGTCAAGGTCACTGTGACCCCCAAAATCATGAAATTAATAAAACTCCATGATTTTTGTGTCCATTGATACATTGATCATGTAATGCGATCTTGCATTCTGTCCATTCATCCGTTAACATTTGTTGTCCATGCGATATCTCTAGTTTCAAGGTATGGATTGGTACCAAACTTTGAGTATACCTTACTCGCATGCCAAAGAGAAGCCATACATTTTTAGATCAATTTGTCAAAGGTCAAGGTCACAGTCCCCCAAAACTAAATCAAGTTTAGCTGACAATATATATGTTAGGTTGGAATAGTCAGAGTTCTTTCCCCTACATGTATATGCGATTTGTTCTGTGGAATTATCTCCCATGTTTGAAACAGCCACATTTAGTTAAACTGTTGTGAAATATAAAACATACATTTACTAATTTAATGGGGAGAGGGGTCCTTTATGAACTTCATACCTGTTTATTAACTCCTCCAGTACAAAACTACTATTTTCTTGTGTTTGACTATTGTCAATTTCAGTGTGGGATATGTGAGCTCTCGGCTCTTGTTTCAAGGTCAGCTAGTTACCAAGAGTTAAGCCCATTTTAATTTATCATTCAATATAAGATGTGATATGTTACATTCTCAGAAGCACAAAATCATAGACCTTTCTCTGGATTGCTAGCTACCGATTGGAATCAAGGCTAATAAACAACCATTGCAATTTGGACCAGTGTAATTCCAGATATACAGGCGTATATTGAAGCCCCTTGGGCTCTTGTTTGTGTTCTGATGATGAGGTATGGCCCTTTATCCTGTCAGTCAACTATTTGTTTTTCTGTCCATATCTTGATTACTTTTTGATGCACAACTTTGAAACTTGCATGGGAGACTCTTAGTACCCTGCAGATGTCCAGTCAGGTTTCTAACTTGTTTCGATGATTTTCCACAGAGTTATGGACCTTTATCCTGCTCGTCAATGTTTTCTTGTCTGGCCCATACGTGGCTTATTATTCGATGGACAACTTCAAAACTTACGTGGAAGAGGCTTGGTACCTTGCTGGTGTACAATGTCAGATTTCGTACCGTTTTCATTGATTTTTCACAAAGTTTTAGCAGGATCCCTGTTACTATTTCATGGACAACTTTGTGGTTGAAATGTAACATGCTTAGTATCTTGCAGATGTGCACGGTATAGTTCTTTACCTCATTCTCAGCATTTGTGCCAGTTATTTAGTACACTGGCTAGTACATTGGTGACACCTGAACCTCAGTGTTCAAAATGGTTGAACAAACAATGTTTTTAAGGCTGAGGAATACGTGCAGCTCTTAGGTGCTACCTGTTCACATGTGAAAGGTATTGAGCCCACTTAAACTGATTTTTGAATGGCTAATCATCTACTTTCGCAGTACCTTTTATTTAATTTAGATGGTTTATGAAGCCACAACATGTCAACCCAGAGGAGGCAGTACAGATCCACCATGACATACAGTCCAAGGCATCATTGGGTATTCACTGGGGAACATTCAAACTGACTTTTGAGGTTTGTATTTATGGTAATATGATTCTAATAAATCAATCGCTCCATTGAAATTCAGTCATCCTCAAGGCATTCTACTAGATATGAAAGTCCCCAAAAATCATTAAATAAACGAACAAGTAATGTATTAATTGTCTGCGTTAATAGCCCTTATGATTCTGCCTAGGCCCTTGGATATTGTGAAAATCTCATGTACATGTATATTTCTGTGATAATCCCCAATATATGTATGTACATGAGATTTTCACAATAGCCAAGGCAGAATCATGAGGTCAATTGATTCAGGCTTTAACTCATGTGAACGAATATTATCAGTGATCAGTAATTCAATGAAAAAAAAAAATAAATAAATAGAAAGAAGCATGATTTTAATTTGGACCATTGTGTCATCTTCTGGCAGTCCATTGATAAGAATAAAACATTTGATACTTATGACATACCCTAATTCTTCTAATTATTCAGAAGGCAAAAGTTCACTTCAGGCATCTGCAGAGACAAATTGTGCTAAATTTCTACAAATTTCTCAAGTTGTCTTTTCAATTCTTGGGATAAATAACATATCCTTGCCACAGTATTTAGTCTCAGTTGACATAAAGATGTTTTATTTCTGCTTCCAAGTCTAAAAATGCTGTCAAGAAAATTAGAAAAAATGGGTTTGTTCATAATGTTGTACTGTTGAGCTTACTCTGACATTCTTTGTTACATGTATATCATTTCAGCATTACTTGGAGCCGAGGGAACGCTTACAGGAAATCTTAACAGACAGAAAGATGACACCCAGCAGCTTCTTCACCCTTCAACATGGAGAAATTCATGTGGTGGGCAAGGACCACTATGGCGAGATGGACTGAATGGATAACTTCAAATATTATTCAGAAATATTTAGCTACAAGTCATTACGTTTTACAAATTTCTATTGTTTTGTGTTTTTAATGCATATAACATGAATTGTTGATTATATCATTAGTGCCTTTCCTACGATTAACCTGTGCCATATGGTCTCAAAATAATGTTGTGATTTTTTTCACCTGTTGTGTTATTTTAGTAATATTTTACACCCGGTACTTAAAAAAGTTTTTAAAGATTTTTCTATATTGAATATATATACACCTAAATATGACCACAGGCACAATGAATTCCCTGAAGTGTGATTAAATTGTTAATTACTTGTGTATTTAATGCTGAGATGACATCCGTTAATTGCTCTCTTGCTTCTGCCTTGGATATTGTGAAAATCTCATCGTATATAGTACATATATATCTGTGATAAATCGTGCCTTATCTCACAAGCAACATGTGGTTCTGGTGATGTAATTTAATGAAGAATACTAATTAAAGATGAAATGCAAAGGTTTTTAAATTATCCGTTTTACATTTAATATAGGTTGACTAATGTTAGAAATACCAGTATATCTACTTCACTTGGATTAATTTGAATTATCTTCTTTTCTGCTAGAATCTTTTTAAAAGTTGATACCCCTAGCCCAGCTGAATTCAGATTTGCAAAACGTCCTCTTTCCGTGATTGTGACGTCACGTCATACCAGCCACACAGAGACTGAACGTAACAAGTATTGATGACCAGCCAGGTGGTCTGATGTGACGTCACAAACCAGCGTCAAACAAGGGCAGATAAGCGATGCAGATTTCATTTCTGAAATCGGCCGGGCTTGAGACACCAACTTTGAGGCACTTTTCAAAAGCTACCAGGAGACAAAATACTTCAAATAAAATAAAAATAAAGTAGTTAGGCTAATATTTCAATCATTAAATGGCCCATGAAGTCTATAAAATAGAAAATATGAAAACATTTGCATTTCACTTTTAAGTCATATAAAACTGTATTTTTCAAGGAAATTTGTGACAGAATGTACCCTACCAGTGATGCCATTGTCTTAGCTTTACATTTGACCATTGTAACATACATTGTATATCTCAACCTCTGTTTGTCATTTTGAGCCAGAATGTAAAGTTCCAGTGATGCTATTGTCTTAAAATTGTGAGTGGAAAGTTAACCTCACATTCGGCAATATTACAGCTACTTAAGATCTCGAATGAAAGACAGTAATTTTCAGACTGCCTTTCTATTAAGTAATAAACTTAGATTGAACGACATTTACTTTTGCCAACATCTTGAAGAGAACCCAATGGTCCCAAACTCTGGTGACGTATTTTATCTCTCTCAATCACGTGGTGAATTATCTCTCTTAATCACGTGGTGAATTGTGTACCATATTCATTCATCTGCATGACACTTGGACACTTATCCAGAAATATAACATCGCTTATGTGACACGAAACCAATTAAATTTCCATTGTCAATGCAGAGTAGAAGTGCTGCAAGGCGTGAAGTCCTATATGTAACCCAATACACCAAATTGAAGCTTGCTCTTCTGACTGTGTCAATGCAGGGACCTCACGCTGGCTATTAAGTTGATCATCATGGATGTTGGAGGTCCGCATTGCATCAAGAGATAGAAGTGGGATTTTATTGTCATGGATGTAGGGGGCCTACGTCATCAGGTTTCAGGATAATTGCGAACAGTTTTGAACAATCAAAACGGAAAATAGAGTATTTTTGGGAATTGACTTTTCAATATTTCAAAATGATCAAATCATTAGGGATGTATATATGAACAATCAATTTATATATAATTTATTATATATATTTCTTAGCTTCTGATTCGTTTTTCTGGTTCCTCTAGGTTAGTCAGCACAATGCGACAACTTGTTTGGGAAGGTGGGACCTATTCTTTTCACATCTGGAAACTCCTCCCCCCCTCCCCCCCAAAAAAGGGACATACGTAATTGTGACACAGTACACATTGGTGTCCACAATTTGGCAACAGACACAACACCAAATGGTGATTCTGATTGCGTCTGGTACATGGACTAGAGCATGGATACACGCAGTGTAAACATATGCAATGCAACACTTCAGCACAGGCATGATGTTACATTGGAGAGAATAAACTATATGAAAACTTGTGAATGTGTTGATCTTTTTTTTATCATCTGTCTGCGTCATGACTTCAAGACGCAAAACACGCAGAGGAAGTTACACCCCCATTTTAGGGCATCACTGCATTTCAGTGAATTACCGGCCATTCCATGGGGATATGTATCGGATATCTTCTGGGCTATATCACTAGGGCATTGCAGACTTAAGTGAGGCGTTGGAAGGCATTAACATAAGTTTACCACACAAAGTTAAAGATCACAAGACTTTCTTTGTAGACACACACACCGAAAACACCCGGTCTCTGCCACTACTCCACTGTACATGCATGTGTCACTGGTCCAGGACCCTGGAAACAACCACTGCTCAATCACCTCCGCAGGCCCACTCCCAAGGGTTAGTGTATAGAAGGAGAAAGGGGTGGATCGAGTGTGTATTCCAGCGGATTTGCACTTCCACTACTCCTGATGACCATCATCAAAGAAACATCACAGTCGTAGTCTAACCCACTAGAGCACCCCCCCACCCCCACACACACAATACACACTATATTTATATCCCAAACGCGCCCCTGCATGCTACAAAAATATCCCCTTTCTCTACTACCCCATGACTGCGAATGCCTAGATTGACGGCACTTACAACAATTCGACAGATTGCTGTGAAAGTTTGAAAGGATTGTTCTTGGGTGAGGGATTGCAGATGGCATCTTCTTTCAGTCAGACGACAGTTTGCAGCGACACCTCGAGCAGGTACAATCTGTCGGACGACAGACTGCTGCAAAAGTTTGAATCTTGTTCCTTTACGACATTTAGCGACGATAGATTACTGGGACAGTTTGAATCGTTTCCCTGGGCAACAGATGGCGGAGACACTTTGTGAAGGTATATTCTCAATAGTATACATAGCTTACGTACAGTCCTGTATGAGTCGCCTCTGAGAGATTTAAATCTTATAGCCAGAGAATACGACGATATGTGTCTTCAGGAAATAAGATAACACCCATAATAGCTAAAGTTTGTGAAGCTATAGCGTATTTTCGATTGTATGGTTGAGTGAACGTGATCAGGAGCACATTTGAAAGGGGGGGCAGAGCTCTATACCGGCCATGTTAAATGTTTGACTAGTGCTATCTAAGATAGGTCTTATAACATTGCGGTCCCAAAAAGAGACTCCCCCCGGTTTCGCAACCCCTGATGATCGAAACAGTCCAAGACTGGCTTTTCTTGAAACTCAACTACTTAGATAAAGGACTGGGAGTAAACGAAGGCTTGGGTTATATCCAGTTGTGGGTCTGGAAGTGTTAGTTTCTCCAGATGCAGCAGACTCCGCCCAAGTTGCAAGCGTTCTTTCACTCATACGACCACCTTTTGGAGCACTGCTTGACTCGGAGCACACGGTACACCCCAGATCCTGGACAACGGCCGCTGCGAGCAACTTTTTGGGTTCGTTCGAGTGGAATGATGTACATTACAGAATGTTCCAAGAGCATGCAGGTCAGTCCCGAAGACAACACATGTGGATGTACGCTGAAGCCACATGTATGCTCATCGGTAAAATGTTCGGAGATAAGATCCACTGTGACAGTCTCTGTCTGCGCTGGTAGAGGCCTGTTTCCAAGGCTTTGCCGACACACCATGTCATCTCGTTCAGGGGGTGTAGATCCAGATAATCTCCCAGCCTTCAAACCATCAAACATACTGTGAATTCAGCGTAAAACCATGACTAACCAAGATTGTCATGTTAACGCAAGCTAGTTGCCGTATCAACTTTCCCCTACTCCCCCGCACCGACAACGTTGACGACAAGACCCATGAACTCCCCGCAGTCCAAAAAAGATCATCACCTACAATAAAATTGGTCAATTCAAAATTTCAAATGGAAATCCTGCATATTCATTGGCTTGTGATGAACATTGGAAGACAAAAACAAGTCAATCACACGCAGAGTTCTGTTAAGGGTCAGTGATTACAATATACCATTTTGTGCATGCTTGAATTTTTGTAAGATTTCCATCCATCTGTTTGGCAGTTACTCGAGATGGATAGATGGCGGTGCCGACTGGGATTCCCTGCTGAAATTGTAGGTGTGGGCCCGGTATGAAGCAAAACTCCGAGACAATTACAACACATATCACGAATCGTTAGATTCTTGGTGTGTGCTTTAGAATAGGTTTAGCAGAACACTATTCTGTGAAGTCGTGTGACGCAGTCAGTATGTCGGCACCTCTTCCCACTTCCCTTATATGTGTTGTAATTCAAACTCGACAGACGAGGCCATGATCGCTACTGTCTGAAAACCTACTTCTTCTATGGTGGGATCCACAGCAACAAATTCAGCTTCAAGTGAGCGAGTTGACGAGACACCAACATCGACAAATCTCGACGTCCTCGATGCTACAGCGATTGATTCCATTCCAAAATGAAGTTCTGTATCACCCATCAGCAGGTACGGTCATGCAGTCAACATAGGATTCCTTTGAGTAAAATTCTGAACGATGGCGAGACTATATTTGGATATCTGAATCGCGAAGAAGTCTCCAGAGGTCTCCCCATACAGTGACTGTTCCCAATACTACCACCCGTTGTCAAGCCTTACGTTTTATAAATGTCGATCCTTATAGTCGGTTTTGTAAAGCCTTGTACATAGCAATAGTGTGGTTAAAATGAAACAAAAAGATGTTTTAGATCTCATACCCAGTGTACAAGAACATTAGAACAACTTGCAGAACGGGGCTTGCACATTGAAATATCATACACCAGCAAATCTTGGTCTACGGCCTGATGGTCCTCAAACATCTGCACGATAATTCGTGTGGCATGCAGTAGAGAAAAACAGGCATTACTGTCGTTTCACGCTTCTTCGAGGGCCTTGTGGCACTTGGAAGAAGGTTTTGACGATGCTCCCAAGCGTGCCGCTGATGATAGGCATGCCACCGCTGGCTGGTTTGCTGTAAAGTATGTGATAGGTGGCACAATATATTAGTATTGTATTCAAAGCCCTGTTATATTGTCGAGTCGGAGTGTATAATTCGTGCACGTCTGAGGTTGTTTGGTGCTTCCGAAGTGTCTAGTCGACAGTTTCCGTAGGTCCCCGACAGCGTGGGTAAAGCGTCACCCACCGCCATTTTCTATTCTGACGGTACGCAGTTGAAAGTTACGCTGTTGTTTTCGATTTTCCGGTAATCTCTTCCACCCCCCCACTGTCCGGATGTGTTGTGGTGTGATCTGGTGTGTTGCTATATAGCTGCCAGGAGATGGAATTATATCTGTGACTGCGTGCTGAATTATTTCATTCATTTTTATGGCGTTTTCCAACAACAATGAAGGCCGTGTGATGATATTCTGGTGAAAATGGTAAATGGTGTGTGACCAGTTGACCGCCTTTAAGCAAGCTACTGGGGGTATTTTTCATCCTTCCTACTGGGAGATTAAAGACAGAATCCTCATGCTCAAACTATGGACTTGGTGTCAGTTCTTTAACAAACCCTAGCGGCCATTAGGGTTTACATGGTGTCAGAAGTGGGATTGATCTAAATATCCCTGGTGGCAAGATGTCCAAGACTGTTGATGTTTTTGTGTGCCGTTTGGGAGATGTCCAATTGACTGTGAACAATTGTGTAGTACATTCGGGTACCAGACTCTGCTTGGACTGCGTGTTGCTGAAGAGACTGGAAAGATGGACTGTGTTGATGCTGGAAACTGAACTGTTCATTTGTCGGTGAAAATATGGATACAGTGGACTATCTAAGTTCATGTCGTTGGTAGAATTTGATCAACTTTGCACAGAAAGTTTGGTAGGTAATTAACAGATTAGTTACCTAGATATCTCATTTAACTGTCATATGTTATATGTTGATGTTATTTGGTACTGTTATTATCACATGCATTATTTGTCAAATGTCTGGGTAATATCGTAATAATGGCGGAGACAGCTCTTAACAAATTGTCTGCTGAGCTCGAGCAGCTAAGAATCAACATGAAGGAGCAGGATGAGGTTATTCGATCTCAGCAGAAGGCAAACGAGATGGCTCAAGCGTATGAGTGCAAGCAATTTGTTGTTCTTCCAAGTAAAAAAATTGGATAAATTCAGAGACCGTCCTCGTAAATCAGGTGATTTGTCTATACGCGAGTGGGTCGCAGATGTGCGCAGTCACTTAGAAGCGCATAGGTTGAGTTCGGATCGATCAGCCGCATTGATCCTGGAACATTTGGGTGGTCCAGCGAAACAGGAGATACTTGGTCGCGGTGAGTCTGTTAGGGGAGATCCAGAAGAGATTTTTCGTGTTCTCTTTCGCGTCTTTGGCGATGGTGATGATTTACCAACACTGCAACAGAAATTCTACTCGTGTGTTCAGGGAGAGGATGACTTAGTTTCCTGTTCTCTTGGTTTGGTAGATTTGTATGACCGGATTGTTGAACTTGATGTATCATTCCGACCTTGTCGTGAAGGAGCCCTGAAAGGAAGATTTGCGGAGTCTGTGAAAGACGAAAGCTTACGACGTGAGCTTCGTCGATTGAATGTTGAATTTCCAGATGTGAAATTCTTTGAGCTACGCGATCGAGCAGTTCGCTGGCTAGGGGCGTCCGCCAAGGCACAGAAGACAAAAGTGGCTGCAGCCCAAGAGACCATGACTGAATACGGTAAAGAGTCGTACATCAAACGTCAAGAAGATATAATTTCCAGGCAACAAAAGCAAATAGATCAGCTGATGTCAACAGTAGGGAAGACGACTACAGAAGGAAATTCTTCCACATATCACAGGAACCAGCGTAAAGAGCGACGTTGTTGGACGTGTGGTTCATTGGATCATATTCAGAGGGATTGCTTGAAGGAAAGCAAGAAATCTGGAAAAGGTGTTAATCAAGACCATTTAAACTAGAGAAACCTGCGGTGGCGAGCCACACCGTAGGTTACCAGTTGGATGATGGCTCACTCATAAAGAGAGCAATCGGAACCTGTCCGGAGGCTGCTGTTGAGTTACAAGGGGTGGAAGTGCAGTGTCTGTTGGACACGGGTGCACAAGTGTCTACCGTGACCGAATCCTTTTATAGGAGTAATCTACAAGGCAAGTGTGACTTGGTGGATGTGGATCGGCTGATACGTATCTCTGCAGCGAACGGCAAGGATATACCGTTTGTAGGCTATCTGGAACTGGACTTAGTTGTATTGGTCATGAGTTCAAGAACATGGGTTTTTTGGTGGCAAAGGATCCTGAGGATACCGCTATGAAACAACGGAAAGAACAAGTTCCTGGAGTATTGGGATCAAATGTGTTTCGTGACATGTGCAAAAACTTATCAGGTGAAAGTCTTCCAGATGGCAAGTGGAAGACTATTCTTGCATTGTATGGCGAAACTAGAGCTACAGAGACTGTAAATATTAAGAGTTGTAGAGTCAGAGCAGCTGGGAAGAAACCAGTACTAGTCCCTGCTTGGTCGTTACAAGTAGTTGAAGGAACTGCGAGACCCTCGGGTACAGAAACGTACACTGCTATCGTAGAGGAAATTGGTGTTGCTACTCCGACTCTACAGACTGGTCTTAAACTGGGACCATCACTGGTGACCGTGGACCGATCAGGTCGTGTACCTATACAGGTTGCTAATTTCACAGACGAGGATGTATATATCAGTCCTAGGACACCTATTGGCATACTCCGGCCAGCTCATCCTGAGCCATTGGTTGACATTGTGTTTACAGAAGCAAATGAGGCAATCATCGTTGAGAACTCTGCTGAGAATATTTCTAATAAGGAGGTATGGCAGAAGTTGTTGTCCAAGATGGATGTTGGTGAAGGCCTTGATGGAGACCAGAGAGATCAGCTGAAGAATCTTCTCGCCGAATATGCGGATGTTTTTAGTGTTGCTGAGGACGATATAGGCTTTTGTGATGCTGTGGAGCACAGAATTATCACCGAGGATGATGTACCAGTTAGTGCACCCCATCGTCGAGTACCACCTCATCAGTGGAACGAGGTTCGAGACTATCTCCGTTCAGCACTGGATACAGGTGTTATTAGAGAGTCCTCTAGCCCTTACTGTTCACCAGTCGTTCTTGTTCGTAAGAAGGACGGAAAGATACGTCTGTGCTGTGATTATCGCTCCTTGAATGCTAAAACTAAGAAGGACTCTTACCCATTACCACGTATTGAGGAAACATTTGATGTTCTTTCTGGCGCCAACTATTTCTGTAGTTTAGACTTGGCACATGGGTTTAACCAAGTTCCCGTCCGAGAGCAGGACATAGAGAAAACAGCCTTCCGTGTAGGAACTGGAGGACTGTACGAATATACAAGAATGCCATTTGGATTGACTGGGGCCCCGAGTACATTTATGAGGCTCATGGACAAGATCTTTGGAGACCAAAATTTCCAAACCCTTCTAATATACCTCGACGACATCCTAGTGTTTGGTAGGACATTCCAGGAGACCCTCAATCGCCTTGAGATGGTATTGGAGAGGCTTCGGAAATTCAGCTTGAAGGTCAAGCCATCTAAATGTCAGCTCTTCAAACAAAAGTTGCGCTATCTTGGACATATGGTTTCCCAGGATGGAATACGTCCCGATCCGGAGAAGACGGCAGCAATAAGAGACTGGCCCCAGACACGCACAGAAACAGAGCTTCGTGGATTCCTGGGAATAGCCGGATATTATAGGAGATTTGTGAAGGGATTTGCCAAGATCGCGGCACCACTACACGCTCTGCTGCATGGGCCTGGAAAGACCAACAAGAAGTCCAGAAAAAAGGTTCCATTGGGTATAGGTGCTTGGGATCCCTCCTGTGATGCATCCATAGCTGAACTCAAAGTGAAACTGACTGAAGCGCCTGTGTTGGGCTACCCAGATTTTAGCAAACCCTTTGTCCTAGAAGTTGATGCAAGTCACCTGGGCTTAGGAGCTGTCCTTTCGCAGGAGCAACCTTGTGGATCTGTTGTGCTGAGTTATGCGAGTAGAGCACTGCGACGCAATGAGAAGAATATGGAACGATACAGCAGTATGAAACTGGAACTATTGGCACTCAAGTGGGCAGTGACTGATAAGTATAGGGACATGTTGATTGGAGCAAAGTGTACGGTCTACACAGACAACGATCCACTGACGTACATAAGAACGACAGCAAAACTTGGGGCAACTGAGATGAGATGGGTTGGTCAACTGGCACAGTTTAATCTCGATATCAAGCACCGATCTGGGAAGACCAATAAAAATGCGGACTCCCTGAGCCGGAAGGTTGAACATACTCCTGAAGTTCAACGACTTGAAGAAGTCTCCGTACAGAGTGGACACAGCTACGTATCGTCCACACCTCTTCCGAGAGACCTCACCGAAACAATTGGGAAAGTGATCAGCCAGGTTTGGATGGAAGAAGTCAATGTTCCACAACAACGACATGGGCCTGAGCCAGTGTTGTCGTCTGATATTCCGCGTCTTTCGCGATCGGAGCTTAGTGACCTTCAGAAAACAGATCCAGACGTCGGCCGTCTTCATGTCTTTTTGGAACAAAAGAGACTACCAACATACAGATTGCTAGGTGGTGAGAGTAAAGGTGTGAAGAAGCTCGTCAAGTCTTGGGACCGTCTTGTCAAGGTTGATGGTGTCCTGTATAGGAGGATACAGAAGAATGGCAACGAGGTTCGACAAGTTCTTCTACCATAGACTCTGAAATCTAAAGTGTTGGCTGCGGTCCATGATGAAATGGGACATCAAGGATATGACCGGACTCTGTCTCTACTCACAGCTAGATGTTACTGGCCCTTCATGGCTAAAGAAGTGGCCACCTATTGTACTGAATGCAGTAGGTGCATGCTGGGTAAGAAGGGCAGGAACGTCAAAACATCAATAGGATCCCTCATCGCAAAGAGACCTTTGGAGATCTTAGCTATGGATTTCACGGTGCTCGAGAAAGGCTACAACAACCTAGAGAACGTGCTGGTATTAACTGACGTGTACACTAAGTTCACACAAGCGGTTGCCACAAGGGATCAATCTGCAAAGACAGTGGCACGTGTTCTAGTCCAAGAATGGTTTGTGCGGTACGGTGTTCCGAAAAGGTTACATAGCGACCAGGGCCGAAATTTTGAAGGAAAGGTCATCGAAGAACTGTGTGCTATGTATGGTATCACTAAGACCAGGACCATGCCATACCATCCCGAGCAGAATGGACAGTGTGAGAGATATAACAGAACACTGCACAACCATTTGAGTACACTGCCCCCAGAGTCAAAACGCAAATGGCCACTGCTTCTGCCAGAATTAACTCATGCATACAACTGTACACCTCATGCAACAACTGGGTTTGCTCCATTTTATCTGTTTTTCGGGCGCGAGCCGAAGCTGCCTGTAGACCTTATGCTAGGAGAGACTGCGGATCCAGAACAAGCGCCTCAAGAGGAGTGGGTAACTGAACACCACCAGAGACTACAGAGTGCATTCCAGTTGGCAAGCGAAAGGCTGGAACGTGAAGCAGTAAAGTGTCAGCACAGATACAACAAGAATGCAGGCAACTATCCTTTACAGATAGGATCACGTGTCTTCCTCAAGAATCGTGTTGTAGGTCGTCACAAGATTCAAGATGAGTGGTTACCTGAACCTCATAAAGTGGTTGCTAAAGTTGGTGACAATATGTTCACAGTAGAGCCATTAGCTGGAGACATTAAGCAAAAGACCTTACATCGACAAGACTTGTTGGATTCGAAGGCTTTGGTTAGTGATGTAGCCCCAGCCAGTTTGAAGGAAGCGGATTCAGAGGTACAAACTGCGAATACCGCTGTAATGGAACCTCAAAGTGATGAGGACGAGGAGTCATACGGACTACTTATACCAGTAAATTGTGTTGATTCGACTGAATCACAACCAGATGAACTTGAACAATTGGATGCTGAGCCTGCTGAACAGCAAGGCCATGGTAGTGCTTCCTGTACAGCAGGGGAGCCTGAACAGGTACTCGATGACCAGGATGAGGACGGAGCAGTCGCTGACCTTCCTGATAGTGAGCAACCATGACGTAGGAGTAGCCGTACCACAGCTGGACAGCACATGAACCCTTACAATCTATCACGTTCCGCTGTGAACCAAGGGTTAACTGCAAATACTGGTGTAGACCCAAATGTATTGTCTAACATAGCTCAAACACAGCTGTTACTAGTGCAAATGTTAGCCGATGTTACTGTTACACCAACTTCGTAGTCTTTTTCTTCATGTATATAGATTATCGTATTGCCGAGACAGCAATATCTTAGCAGGGGAGTGTGATAGGTGGCACAATATATTAGTATTGTATTCAAAGCCCTGTTATATTGTCGAGTCGGAGTGTATAATTCGTGCACGTCTGAGGTTTTTTGGTGCTTCCGAAGTGTCTAGTCGGCAGTTTCCGTAGGTCCCCGACAGCGTGGGTAAAGCGTCACCCACCGCCATTTTCTATTCTGACGGTACGCAGTTGAAAGTTACGCTGTTGTTTTCGATTTTCCGGTAATCTCTTCCAAATAAAATATACTAATCTCTTGATTAGTATAGAAACTCTCTTACAATGAGTCGTGAAGGGTCACAATCCTTTAGTGGACGAGAAATGAAGTAACGGTACGCATGCGCAGTCAAGTGGCAGGGAAAGATGGCATTTTGGGGGTATGCAGGGGCGTAGGTGGGCAGTTCTGGTTCTATTGGACCGTGGGGGAATGATTTTGACCGGAAGTGACGTCATGCGCACATTTGCACTCAAAGAGTAATAGAGAAAAATGGGATTTTAAGGGTGCACATGGGCGTGTTTGGGATAGAGATGGGCCATCCGGGGTCCAAACACGGTTCGTCTAACCATCCCAATGGTTCGCGGAGGGGGTTGTATCGAATATCTTTTGTGAATACTACGATTGGCGTGGTTTTACTGAACGCGACGTCATGGTGTGAATGCACACTCGGGTAGTAGTAGCAAAAACGGCATTTAGGTGGGCGCAAGGGCGTATTTGGGTCATATAGAGGGCCATCCTGGGTCGCAATGCAACGTGTAGGGTGTGGTCTTAAAGCCCTCGTGGCATAGACTACGAGTGGCGTCGTTTTCACCGAAAGTCGAGGCGTAATACTGAAAGATGGCATTTTGTGGAAGCGCCATGGCGTGTTTGATCCAGCTGGGTCGTGGAGGATATCGCATTGGAGCTCTCGTTTTTTATAGTCATACAGTTTCCTGGCCATGTTATGATACTGATATCACGACGCCCACTCGAGAATAGTTGAGAAATGCGATTTTTGGCTACACAAGGGTGTGTTTGGGCAATCTAAGTACCATCCTGGGTTCAAATGGGCCGTTCAGGTGGAGAAATCTCGTAGTGTAGACTAGGACTGGGGTACACTTATCGGAAGTGAAGTCACGGTGCACATGCGCAATCAAGATGTAGTAGAGAAAGGGTATCTTCGGATGCACAGGGCCTTTTTTGAACAACCTAGGCACATCCAAATGGGTCCAAATGTGTCGTGTGTGATGTCGTCTTGGGTATCTTTCTATGTAGAACAAGACTGGGATGTTATCAGAGCTGCGTGTTGTGTCCGCTGACGTCATTTCGAGCATACGTAGATGCTAGGAATGGCTGTTCTTGGTGATTTTGGAGACAATTAGGCCGTACTTATGATCCAAATATGGCGTGCAGGTTTCCTCTTGAAGATCTCGTTATTTAGAATAAAACCGAGGGAATCCCTCGTGGTGTGAACTACTACGGGCTTGGTCCTATTGAAGCACTTTTTGGGTACAAAGCCGTCGTTAGGCCGGTGATATACGTATGAGTGACGGCATACTTGGGGCCATATTGATTACATGCATCCAGTCCGTCATTCAATATTCAGCCGTCGCCCATTAAAGAACTTCCGCGTCCATAATCCGTAGCACCAAATTCAAAGAAAAACAATCATGGTATACATAAATATAGGCTACAAGGTGAGTAAAAATAATGTTCACCTGTGGTTTTGTTAATTTATTCATCTGAAGATACAATTTATTGTGTATATGAATATAACACAACGACGGGTACTCCCTCTCTGTGCTATCCACCCATTGTATATTTTATTCATGGACAAAAATATACAGATAATGTGTATATACCAATGACGCTCATGGATAGAAAGTGCATTCTCTACATAATGTGGAAATGCATGAAAACGGACACAGGAATGAGACACTTCACATGTTTAGCTGTGTTCAGGTATCCTGCACTTTAAGACTTTCTCTCCATGAGTTGTTACTTGGCATTGGAAAAATATGCAACAGAAATATCTGAAAATAGAAAAACAGTGGAGAGTCTCATTTATGTTTCTTCATCAACTGCTATGTTCACCCATTTCTGCGTTGTGGAGAGAGTGCACTTTACTTTCGTGAGCGCCACACAATGTATGTATACATTTTTCCATGAACAAAACGTATCACGGTTGAATATAGTGGAGGGATGAAGTACCCTTCTATGAGTTGATGCAGGGTCGACATCGGGCCTTACAGACTAGTCTTTTGTGTTAAATGCCGTCATTTTCATCTGACGATGATACAGCTCACCAATCGCCAGTGTACGAGTTGTCACAGCGAAACAGCTCACCAATTAGCAATATACGAGTTGTCAGAGCATTTCCATCATAGCTCTCTAGATTTGTATCTAATACCGCTTATGCCGGTGCTAGGGGCCGTGTGGTCATATCATCCAAGTTGCCACATGAACAGGTACAATAAAAGCGTACCTGAGACACAACACATATCACGAATCGTTAGATTCTTGGTATGTGCTTTAGAGTAGGTTAACCGGAAGACTATATACTGTGAAGTCATGTGGCTCTGTCAGTATGTCGGCACCACTTCCCACTTCCCTTATATGTGTTGTAATTTTTACCTGTACATGGAGAGATTCTGCGGACGTTTCGTCCCCGAGGCCCGCCCCCTGTACAGACCTTTTCGTATTTGATATATGTTGGCATTTGTAGGAAGTTGATGCTGGGTCGACATCGGGCCTTACAGACTAGTCTTTTGTGTTAAATGCCGTCATTTTCATCTGACGACGATACAGCTCACCAATCCCCAGTGTACGAGTTGTCACAGCGAAACAGCTCACCAATTACCAATATACGAGTTGTCAGAGCATTTCCATCATAGCTCTCTAGATTTGTATCTAATACCGCTTATGCCAGGGCTAGGGGCCGTGTGGTCATATCATCCAAGTTGCCACATGAACATGCAGGTACAATAAAAGCGTACCTGACATACAAAACATATCACGAATCGTTAGATTCTTGGTATGTGCTTTAGAATAGGTTAACCGGAAGACTACACTGTGAAGTCATGTGGCTCTGTCAGTATGTCGGCACCGCTTCCCACTTCCCTCATATGTGTTGTAATTATATTCATATACACAATCAATTGTAACTTAATATGAGTAAATGAACAAAACCACAGGTGGACATTTTTTCGACGCATCCTGTAGTGCGCATGCGCGCGATCTCCTGCACGTGAGATACGGTCAACAATTTTCAGTGATGCCGGGAGGACATAATGTTCCAAAAATATCAAATCCGCATCGCTTGTCAGTATTCCTAATCCATATGATTTTCGTTGTAAATTCGTTATTTAGAGAATGGTATGTATTAGACACGCTTTTATTGTGACCGTTCATAATCACACCATGAAGATTTGAACGTAATTGAGTTCCTATGGCCCTTAACCCGGGGTTAAGCAACATTAGACACAAGTTACGAACGTAACGTCATAGATATCATACTCTCGAATTTTGCATTCAGCATGCGATGCTTGACAGTTTTCCCTGTTTTAAAAGTTTATGCAATGATGTTTTGTGACGTTGAATAAAATCGTCACATTTTAAACAGGTTCTCGCATATGCTACTATGCGAGATGTTTATACACAGGTGTATGTGCAGGTGCCGCTGGGATATTACTCTCCAAAAAGGGATAGTTTAAGCTGTGAAAGTCGACGAAAGAGAAGGATCGCTTCATGTTTATGGGGATAAAGATCTAAATATGATGTGCCGTTAGGGCTATCTGTAGTTTCCTTCAAATCCGGTGAAGGTGGATATATATAACCACAGCGAGAAGATCGTCTGTAAGCGTTTGATGAATGAGAAGGGACGGACTTTGAAATGATCGGTTTTTGAAAGCGTCTGTATATAACCGTATTCATAAGAGCACACATATATGTAGCCAAGCTCCTGATGGAACGTAATGCGAGATAACATTTGTCGACAACTGTCTGAGTGGTCTAAGGCGCCAGTCCTAAGTTCTGTCTGCGCATGCGGACATGAGATGGAAGCTCGCTCTGGACTAAATTTTGTACCGCAATACATTGAGAAGGCATACGCACAGTAGTATGAAAATAAATTCCCGGTGTGGATTGTGATGGTGATTGATCACAGTCATCTGTAGACAGACATGGACTTTTATGATAACTCTCATCCAATACACTACAACCATATTGGTGTTCTCTAACATCACATTGTCGCTCTGTAATACAGACCAAACGCTATAAAGCACTATAATGACGCTCTACAAAACTGGATTGGTACCCTATAACATCGGCCTGACGTTATATAAAAAAAGGATTATTGCTTAGTAACACTACATTGATGTTCTGCGAACTGCAATGACGCCTTATAAAATTCGATTTACGCTGTATGAGAATACATTGACACTCTGTAACAGCATTTTCACACTGTATAGTACATGGATTTTATGCATTACATCGACGCTCTGTAATAACAGTGACTCTCTATAAAACCCTATTGTCTCTCTATAACACTACATTGGTGCTCTGTAACACTGTATTGGGGCTTATAACATGTCAATACGGCTATGCGAGAATATGGTCTGTGTGGTTATGCGTACGTAACATAGGTTCAGCTATGTTTGAATAATATATGTACAGCTATATAAGGTGGATATATAACCTTCACTGCATCATTTATATTGAGATCATCCACAGCGAGATGATCGTCTATATAACGTTTGGTGAATACGATTGGTCATTTCAACGGACTTTGAAATGATAGGTTTTTGAAAGCGTCTGTATATAACCGTATTCATAAGAGCACACATATATGTAGCCATGCTCCTGATCGAACGTAATGGAAGACAACATTTCTCGACAACTGCACTATACTGGCCCTCTACAACACAGGATTTGTGTCCCCTAACATCGTACTGACGCTATATAACACTGACTTATTGCTTAGTAACACTACATTGACGTTCTGTGCACTGCAATTACGCCTTATAAAATTCGAATTAAACTCTATGGGAATACATTGGCACTTTGTAACAGTATTTTTACACTGTATAGTACATGAAATTTATGCATTACAACGATGCTCTGTAAAAACAATGACTCTCTATAAAACCTAATTTTCACTCTATAACACTACAATGGTTCTCTGTAAACCTGTATTGGCGCTATATAACATGACAATGCAGCAATGTGAGAAAACGGTCTGTTTGGTTACGCGTACGTAACATCGGTTCAGCTATGTTTGAATAAGGAGCGAGGCTCGTACTACTAAGAATGGGTAAAGTATTGGAGCGAGTAAAGGTGAGTAAAGTCTGAACAGCTAATTAGTTAACCTGAATGTGTATAGGCCTAGTGTTGTGTGAGTAAGGTATGTAATGTCTGTAGAGCTGCGTGTGAATAAGGTATGTACAGATATGTATGAATAGGGTCCCTAAAGCTATGTGTACATAGGATCCCTGCAGCTATGTGTGGGTAAGGACGTACACCTTTGCGCGACTGTTGTGTGGATGAGTATAAGGGTGATAATAATAATGCTAATGATAATGATGTCACAGTCGCGCGAGCTGCCTTCTCCGTACACATTTCTGGGTCCCCAAGGACCACATGTCAGTAGTCGCCCAATGGACTTATGTATAGGTGTGCACCCGAGCTTATATGCTCTTACTGGTGACGTCACAGTTGACGTTATAGATGACATCGCAGTCACGTGGACAGCACTCGAGTCGTATTATACACCACGAGAGCTTCATTACGAGACCCTGCATGCCATATTTGGACCCAGGATCGCCAGTATATCACTCAAAAAAGCTTTCCTGCGCACCAGAACGTGCCCCATCACTATCTGCTCGACAGCACATGCGCACCATGACTTCACTCCCGGTAAAAGTCCGATTCTACATAACGAGAGCTTCAACAGAACAACATGCACGTTATATTTGGATCAGTTATGGCCCAACTAGAATCAAAATGTCCAACAACAGGCATCTCAAGTATCTACGCAAGCGCTCAATAACGTCGCCAGACACAACAAGACAGTCCTTGTAGCATCACCTTATTCTAGAGGAAAAGAACTTGTATACGACAACACGTGCACGACATATGCAGACGATGATCCATAGTTCGTCCAAACAAGACCCTGCTCACCAGGACATGCCCTTTCCCTACTGCACATTGACTGACCGTGACGTCACTTCCGATATAAACACACCAGTCCTAGTCAACACCCCGAGACTGGCTGAAATTGTGCTAAACGCGAAGTTAAATTCAATTCTCTCTCTTTGTGTCTCTCCATTTCATATTCAGAATAGAGTTAAAATCCTAGCAATTCATTTTCTGTGTAGTCAACAGGATATGTTCGAAAGCGGGTTCATTTCAGTACACGGAAATGTATATCAATTCTTCTGAAATGTTATAAATGACAGTCGCTAACGTAATACAAATAATTTATTCCTATTATTTGTTTATTCAGCTGCACTGCTTTTCAACAGAGTTTCTGACCGAGTTGTCACAAAAGTGTCCGAAATCAAGTATCCCGACATACCATCAAAACAGACCGCCGTTATATACAGACAATCCCGTATTCGTGTTTGGCCAACATAGCAAAACAATTTTTGAACGAAGGATGGAAAGTTTATTCAAGAAACACGTTTTAAATACCATGGGCTACGTCAGTTAGAGCTGGCGAAGCTATATGGAATGCATATTCTCTGCCTTCTTCGCACGACTTTCGTTATTTAGTGTCTTGAACTTTCAAACAAATTCTTTGATTTCTCTCATATTTCGCTAGGACATCGATGGGGTCACAGAGATGAGAAGAACCAATGTTGAGGTCAAAGTTCAATGTCGCTGTGACGTAAAACTACAAAATCATCAAATATCGCATTTTGTTGTGATGCGATAGGGAACACGTGTCCCAAGGCAATATTGAGGTCAACGGTCAAGGTCACTTTGGCCCAAATATAAGGAAATCATTGAAAATCAATTTGTTTAATTATAGATGCAGTACAGCTCTACCAGGCATGCATTACGTTCTGCTTCGCGCCTTTCCATTTAACGCTGTCATTGTCTCACCGATTCTGTCGGAGTTGACCCGAGGTCATCCGTCATAACAGTAAACGAATATGGCGAACGTCTAAATGTGTAAATTAATATCAACTGCGAATCATCGATATATCTATTCGTAAAATCTAGAATAATGTATAAATCATTCTATGTTCAAACAATATATTTAGTAACGGTTCAGTGTATTTCAAGATAAATACGATCAATAAAGCAGTTGCATAGGAATTCATTGAATCTACAGAAAATAGAGAGAGTCCTGCAACGGCAAATGGAGCGCAGCACAAAGCACCCTGGTAGAGGATGGATACAGTAGATATGCTAGGCAATCTTGGTAAACTTAGATATAATATCGCGGAATATCATATATGACATCAGCGCTATATAAATCCTGTGCGTATTTCAAACTACATTTGTTAGCGAATCAGGTGGCCAGCTAGGTGAAGCAATTTAAAATAACGCCTGCCCCACTCAGTACTTACACATGACAACATGGGAACTAAAATGTTAAACATTATCGGGATATACAAATATGGCATTATTTCCAGACACTGTGCTTGGTAAACGTAAATATCAAAGCACTTCCGCCGAAAAGTCTGGCTTTGTCAAACGGAAGAAACTATCAAAAGATCGCGCTATGCGAAGTTGTTAATATCCGTGAAACTAAACGTCAATCTTTTCAAATTGAAAAGGCAGAAATTGTCGTGATTGGCTTATTATGGGATCACGTAGCATATCGGCGAACTTTCGCATGAATTGTTCAAGCGTCCCTTGATTTACATGTTTCACCTAGATTGATATGCTGGGTACCAAACTTGAGATAAAAAAGTAAAAGGTCAAATTCACTTTGGCATGAATAATATCTATGCGAAATTGGGAATACAATATATCAGAAAACATATAGGTATTCCAATGGGTACTTATTGCGCACCCCTTTTGGCTGACCTATATATGCTCTTTCATGAATACGACTATATGCAGACGCTTTAAAAAACAGATAATTTCAAAGTCTTTTCTTTCAACAAACGCTATATAGACGATCTTCTTGCTGTGGATAATTGCTATATGAATGACGCAGTGAAGAACATATTTCCACCTTCATTTTATTTGAAGGAAACTACAAGATGGCCCGAACGGCACATATTATTTAGACCTATATATCTATAAGATATATCTCGTTGACTTTACGACAAAAGAGATGATTACAATTTCGACATCGTAATTATCCATATCTGGACAGTAATATGCCAGAGGGACCTGCGCATCTCGTATACATATCTGGTATAGTAGCATTTGCTAGATCCTGTCTTAAATGTGACGATTTAATCAACGTCACAAAACATTATTGCAGAAAGTTATAAAACATGGCTTTATCATCGAGCGCCTCCACTCGAAGTTTCTCAAATTTGGCAATACATATCCAAAGGTGATAGCAAAATACGAGCATAGCGTCCAAGATCTATGGCGGTACGTTTCGTAACTTGTGTCTAATTCCGCTTAACTCGGGGCTTGGGGCCGTGTGAACCTATGTATTTCAAGATCCTCATGTGTTCATATGAACAGTCATCATCAAAGCGTGACTGAACGTATCATACTCTAGATAACGGCTTAACAACGAAAATCATATGGATTAAGAATACTGATCAACGATACGGATTTGATATTTTTTGCTGTTGACCGATTCTCTCTAGCAGGAAATTAGCCTACTTTTTTTGTATACTATTACTCATTCTTTTAATTTGGTGCTAATGTTATTATATGAATTACGTCTTTGGATTTTGGACGCGGAAATTCTTTAATGGACGACGGCTAAATATTGAATGACGGACCAGATGCTTGTATTTTGCACCCCGAAATAGAAACATTATCTGTAATATTACTTCAGTTTAAGGATGCGGAAAGTTATCATTCTTCAGGCTTACCTTCTGCCTCGATAAAACCAGGGCTATCTCTATCCCAGATACCCCTGGTACACATGGGAATGAATCGTGTTCACGGAAAATTACAACACATATAAGGGAAGTGGGAAGAGGTGCCGACATACTGACAGAGTCACATGGCTTCACAGTATAGTCTTCTGGTTAACCTATTCTAAAGCACATACCAAGAATCTAACGATTCGTGATATGTGTTGTATCTCAGGTACGCTTTTATTGTACCTGTTCATGTTCTTACTGCTGAAAGCGACTTTAAATCAAATCGAATGCCACCATACATTTCTGCCAATCAGCTAACCAACATCCTGTGTATATTGACTAATCAGAGCATTTGTTTAACGCTTACAGCCAACTCCATTCTATAAATAAAGGCAGATATAGGCATCGCAATATCAAACCGAACGTTGGCGAGTGAGCACGAATGCAGCCAACCCAAGTCGGAGATAACTGGAGCATTGAATTAGAGAGCTTCCTGATTGGACACATTAATCATGTGATTCCGTTTTGTGTCCTAGGCGCTCACAATGTCCAGCAGGGTTATCTCACCTTGATGCCTCTCGGATTATCTCTAATAGATGCTGATTATTTTTTTTATATATTCATTACCTTTCATTGATCATGTGCTCTCAAGGTTTGATCATGTGATCACCCAAAAGCCTTGAACCCAAAAACCATCTCACAAAAGTACACGTTACCTGCCAAGGAATTATCAAGCGTCATCAATACAATACAACGTGTGACCTATTGATTTCGATTTAATTAGTTCTAAATTCAGGTATAATTACAGAACATTTCTGGTAATCTCGTCAATTTTAGAGCTATCTCCGCGCAGTCATATGTCAGAATAGCTCTGCTCGGTGAGTGGGAAAATACGTTTCCTGGGCTAAGATGGCTGACGCAAGCCACAACACAACGTAGAAACGAATTATGGGAATTGCGGTTTTCATTCGCAGATTCGTATACACTGAACGTGGGCGGAATGCAGCCTGTTATGAAATATGATCACAGTTTCGCCTTTGCCCCCAAAAGAAACCGTGACGTTGTGAAGATGAATTACTAGCCTATAGTATTGCTGGATGATGCAGCAATATCAACATTCTCCCAGGCAGACGACAGATTTTGAGATCGAAAACAGGCTGCGTCATGGGTCGACTGAGAGTCAAGGGACGGTGTATGAAGATTGGGTTGGCTCATAAAAAATAATCCAATGAGAATGCTCGTCTTAATTTAAAATGGCGCGGGTCGAATGACCAATCGCTGGAGGGGAGACAGCTGGAACTGACACTGACACTGTTAATGTCTAGTCTCACAGTCTAGATGGATTACCTCAAGCTTATGGAAAATAAGAAACATATCTGATTATCTGATCATTCCAAAGTTTATTTTTCTTCTAGAAACGCACAGCTGTAAGAGTGACGACCGATCCTGGATTTCGGAATGGGAAAATCAAATCATATTTCCACATGGCAAAAAACCCAGTAAAGGAGTACCCATTCTAATACAAAAAAATAAAAGAATTAATAAGTCATACCTAGATGATAATGGCAGAGTTATTGTTACAGAAATCGAAATTGACGAATAAGATATATACACAATGTGCAATATTTATGCACCAACTAATAGCTATACTGAACGAGAAGCATTTCTTCTAGATATAGTACATTTCCTTTCAACTAACAACCTAAATCATAATTTAATTCTAGGAGGGGACTGTAATTGTATTATTAATTCTACGATAGACCGGCTAGGTTTTGAAAATAATAGAAATACCCAAAATATTCACACATTAATGGCTGAATATATGTTAATGTTTCATGGAGGCTAATACATTCACACTAGCGGAAATACACCTGGAGGCTAAATAATACTATACAGTAGCGCATTGACATGATCATGGCGAACTCTCATTTTACGAAGAACTTACCGCCGAAATAAAAGTGTCTTTTCTTAAATGTTGATATGGTTAATAACATCTTTATTAAAATCAACTTGATATCTTACACATATGGATAAATAAATTACGTCTCAATATAAAAATTGCGACTGATACAAGTCTATATACTTCAATGGTGAATATATTTTCACAAGATTTCAAATACTAAACTGTCTCCATCGAAGAGGTAGAGGCAAGCACTTAATTACATAGATAAAAATCTTATATACTATGCTGAGAGCAGTTCACATAATCTGCGTATAACGCCAATTTGTGAATATATACCAAACGGGTAAAGAAAACAAGTTACATAGTATTCAAGTACAGTAAACACAGACCAACTTCGAAAATAGCCATGAGGGGGTTTATTATACATTGAAAAGTCGATGGGGAATAGATGAAAAGTTTATATTAAGTCTCTGCTTGCATTTAAAAATATACAGAGATTCTTTAATTTCATCCTTGTATTCCATTCTACCATAATCCAATAAAGCGTAGGCACATTTAGCTGGACTGTTTCCAGTTTTTATTTGTGTTTGTAATTGAAAGAGCATATATCTTGTTCCTCTATTCTGTATGCTATATCCCTATATATTTCACATGACAAATACCACATTCAGCTCGATACACAACCATATTACGGAGAGAGTCATCCTCATCCTTATATGAACTTACGTCTCGGGTGTGGATAAATCGACAGACAAGGCAAATAGGGATTATGCATCCGTTCACTCAGCGCCAAAAAAATATCCTCGTTCTCTAGACGACCGGGACACTTGTGCGACTCGGTATCCTTCCGCTGACTCCGCGCCAAAGATAGCTTCGTTCTCTGGACGACCGGGGCCATCTGCGCGACCCGGCGACCCTTCTTCGACCCCTTCTCAAACACATCCTTCTAGAAGCGTTCCCTTTTATACCTGTTTACTACTTATGCTTGTCTGTACGAAACCTGAGATAAAATCACTCCCGTGTAAGTTAACTTGACACAATTTGTAAGTTGATTAAATCGGCGGGAAAATACGTTTGCAGAGTAGGCCTATAGTTTGCCAGACTGCTGTGCATACGAACCCTTGCAGGCTTCATGTTCGGGAGATTCTACACGTGACCCACCCGGAAAGCACAGTATAAAACAAGCGGTATAATAAATACCGATACGCATCCTTTGACCCTTATCCGTCGTATGGCTGAAGGGAATCTCGGGCCTTTTTCCCAGGGGAAAAATGTTGCGGGAGCATTCTGAAGGGCCTTCTCCAGCTAGCATCGAATATATTCACAAAGTTCCCCCCTCAAGGATATTATGTTTGAGCAGAAATGTCAGGTTGTCATTACAAATCCAGTAACTGAGCATACGAACAAGAAAGTTCACGTAGAACAGTCCGGCTGCCGCATTCCATCCCGGTTGAAAGTGGGGTAATATAAAGTCTCGACCAAAGTACTCAAGTACTTACCTGGCGTTCTCCCAAAGTCAGAGTTTGTAACCTCCTAAACCGTCGGTGTAACACCTGACAGCAGGATGTATACAATCTGATACCATGAGAATGTTACCTGGTGACAGTGCGCGCAATATTTTGGCGGTTCTATAGGTAGTTCTAGTATATCGCCCGTTTTCCAACTCTAGCCCTGTCTATCCAATGTTGATAAACTTCAGATTTGGTACAGACAGGAAGTTTGCGAAACGTTAAGCAGTTAAAAAATTGAACTGGCGGTGAAGTCCATTATGTCATAATTTGGGCACGCGAATAGGCTTGCAGGGAAATATTTTTCTAAGATGTCCTCCTCATTCTCCTGCTCCTCCTCCTCCTTCTCTTCCTCCTCCCATAGGCTTCGCTATTTAGTTCCATAGGAAACAAATTAGCCGTGTTATCTTAAATTTGATTGAAACGCGAGACTCGTTTTAATGACGTAGCCCATAGTACCAATATATAGACTCTTGTTAGTGGTTTGTGACCTGTCAACAGGAAGTTGGATTCCTCTAACAGAGGAGCGGTGTGAACGGAAATTATATCTGCCCGTGTTTCAACATGAGTACGTTTTCCTAACAATGTGTGATGGCTGGAGCGTAAGTGTTCCTCAAATATGGGAAAGTACAGGCGATCAAAATTGTGTTCTTTTCACATACGTGATACATACGTTTCATAGGTACGCGTTCTCAGCTTTATGGTCTAAACCAGGACTGATGATGTTTGACGGACGATGTATGACGGTTCTTGTATATCGGGAGATTCCAGATATTTACATATTGATGCATACACGGACAATTGAACATCTCATTCGCTTTATACGGAAAAAGTAGAAAACACCAAAACAATAACGAGGAAATATATCCGCCCGAGTTTTTTTTAAAATCCCGAAATATTTATTGCATACTACAGAAAACAACAGAAAAACAAAATAATAAATTAGAAATGGTGAATACGTTTTTTCCATGACAAGACAACAATGACTATACATTACACTATACAACTCCGAACCCATCTGCACTGTTATATATACATGATTGGGAATCACATGGATTGAACTCGCGAGTCCTTCATGCATGTCATTCACTGACGAAAAACATTTTAACTTTCCTGATATAGTATAGCAGATTGTTCCTTCACGAGCAAAGAATATTTCATACCCATCTCCACAAGTCGTGATAATAGCCCAATTGCACATTATTGAGAGAATAAAGAAGAACCTGTCTTTGCGGTGACCCGTGACTTCATCTGATCTGCTTCGTTTCTTTTCACTTTGCCCTATCTTTCAACCTGGGAGATTACTTTGAACCAATGATAACTCACATAATTTTATACCACAAGCCGTGAAAACAAGAGTTTTGGAAAGGTGGGGGGAGGGGGGGAAGTATGGAGTCTCTATACATACCGTATTTTATACATATGTACTATATTTTCCTAGTATTCAAAGAAAGTGTCATTATGATTAGAATAATGAATAATTTGGTAAATATTACATGAAAATATGCCAGTTATCATCAGTCCAAGATATTCTCCTAGGTTAAAAATGTGAAAATATTTGAACCAGTATATAGCTACACGTCTTTCATTATAATTGATTCATACACTGGATATATATTTTTCAATTTATTCCATTTTACATCATGTTATCCAGAAATGATGGGCGATACAGAGGGAGCATGCAGCACGAATTAATACAAGGAGACATGGTAATGAAGAGCTACTATTCGAAAACATATAAGGCCATTCACAATAATTCATTTGTTTCCAGTAACCCTACCTACCCAAATATTTTGCAGTTAAAAAAAATCAGGTAGACATTGTTTTTATTTCTATCTTTTCCAGCAGCACTCCATGAAATCCTATACAAAAAGATCAAAAAGTGACAAAAAATAAAATAAAAGAAATAAAAAACAATAAAATTCCTGCCTACCTACCTAACCAATTTTTCTAAAGTTGGTTACTGGAAACACAAATATTATTGTGGATGGCCTAAATGATTGTAATCGTGCATTTATAAATATTGTATATGATCGAAGACGAGCACCAAACTTGCATTTACATACCGATAACAGTTAAATAATTATGTTATTAAAGTCATTTACATTCACATTTGAATTAATTTGATTCATGTCACTCGATATTTGAAACCAATTGTACAACATTTGGAGCCCAAAACTTTTGCACATCATTGAGTCAACAAACAAATCACGGCGGCTGTCTCATTCGCGTCAATCTTTACATAACTGTCAGTGTAAAAATGAGTGAAATTATAACGTAAAAAGCGGGGACCACCCTGCTCAGTTAAAATGGTCATCACTTTTATTAATGACAATGGTTGACGAGGTAGGTTCATCGCCATTTAATGATGGTGAGACCAGTTATCATCATCAATAAAGGAGTACCGGTACATTTGGGGGTCATCCCAAAAATCTTGATGGCCAAGCTTGACCAAAAATAAATGGTGCTGGCCGTCACCATTTATTGGTGTACTGATGCATGGAATATTGTGATGGCTCTAATTCCTCACCTCTTATTGGTGATGGTGCTGAGGGAATATGGTGATGGCTATACGGTCCGTGTAACCTTGCACAGTTCAATTTTCGTTTTTCGTTTTTGGTTTCTCAAAATCAAAAATTGAAATTTGACCGTCAATTTTCAATTTTCGTTTTTTGTTTCTGTAATCTCAAAATCAAAAATTGAAATTTGAACGTCAATTTTCAATTTTCGTTTTTTGTTTTTGTGTTCTGAAAATCAAAAATTGAAATTTGACCGTCAATTTTCAATTTTTGATTCTTGGATCAAAAAACAAAAAACGAAAATTGATATTTGACAGTAATTTTTCAATTTTCGTTTTTCGTTTTGCTTCACGCAAAAATGAAAATAAAATATTGAAAATTGCCTCGACTTGTCCGTTTTTCGTTTTTTGATTTTAACTTTGACGTATCAATGTTAAGTTCGCATGTGGACGGGTTATCATGTCACTTCCGGTACGACGAGTAGAATAGAAAACGCAAATCGTGTCGTATAAGAGGTGTGGAGCGTGAGAGGCATGCATGTGGCCCACCAGGCCATCCTCGGGGGCCAGTGTATTGATCGATTTGTTAGGGTATCTATACATTGCATTGGTTAGTTGCACACGGTAGTTCTGGATAAAAAAAAGATCAAGGGGTATCGTCTAAATCAAACCAATTATTGAACAGGTTCAGCTAGCTCATTACTCCAATCCACTAGCTGGACGGTTTGAGATGTGACATCGCTGGCATAACTTTGATGTCAGGCTGAAATCGACATCGAGAGTCAAGGCAAAAACCACCGGCTTGGGATACCGACATGCTAATTCAAAATAACCTCGGGGATGAAATGTTCGAGATTGAGGCAACGACTCAAGAACTCACTCGAATCACCAAAAATGTCCAGGTAAACCCTGTGTGGGGATTCACGATTTACCTGGACTTGTGAAGATGCACCAGACAGGTCTGGATATGTGGCATCCCGTTGTTCTCAATGGTTATTGGCATTGAGACCTGAGCCAATCAGAACGCACTCTTAGATTCTCTCATTTCTAAAAATAGATGTTTAGAGCGCTACAAAAGCGAACAGCATTCATGCAGACAACCGCTATTTGCTATTGATTTGAAATATAGTATTTATAAAGATACCAACAAAGATGTAATATCAATAAGAGTAAGCATCGCGGTGATGGACCGCGAAATGCGTACATGGCAAGCGGCCCGTAAACCACCATTTCAAACAAGCACACAATCGCCACGTTTGATGTCAGACGCCTGAATGCTTCAACGCTTCAGGTCCAATCTTCATTCTCTATTTTTGGGACCTGGATCGTTGGAGCGTTCAGATGCCCGTCAACGTTCAGCGTCAAAAACGCTTCAACGCTTTAAGTGTGGGTGTCAAACGCGTCAACGCATCGACGCGGGAAGTTCCTTTGGGGGTTATGATTAGAGTACCCACGTATTTATTATACTACCCTACTTTAATGAAACTCCCCTGTGTATCAACCCCGTTGTTCTCCATATAATGCTTCACACCTGCTGAACGATTGCCTAGTCGCTTCTACACATGCGCAGTTGGCCCATTATATTCTAGCTCGAATGCCTGGCTCCAGGGATCTATAGTGTAGTGAAACTCCCACATCTTTCCCCCTACTGTTTTTTTCCATACCTGCCTAAACAATCCGATTTGCGCTTTCCATACTACTCCGCGGACCGAAAGTGACATCATAAGCCTTGCGCGTGCGCAGTTAACATTGACGAGTCAAAGTTAAAATCAAAAAACGAAAAACGGACAAGTCGAGGCAATTTTCAATATTTGATTTTCATTTTTGCGCGAAGTAAAACGAAAAACGAAAATTGAAAATTGAATGTCAAATTTCAATTTTTGATTTTGAGAAACCGAAAACGAAAAACGAAAATTGAAAATTGACGGTCAAATTTCAATTTTTGATTTTGAGAAACCAAAAACAAAAAAACGAAAATTGAATTGTGCAAGGTTACACGGACCCTATATAATTCCTCATCATTTTGAGTACCGGTACTAAAATAGTATTAACGCATAAAATAATATTTACATGAGTACACGTCCCATATACTTTATACATAAACAAACTGTTTTACCTTTTGTCTACGCCATTATATTGTAAATACGTATGTCTCGAGGGTCTAATTTTTATGTAAAAATGCGTTTAAACATGTTCAAGGCAACTACTATATGTATATATAGCCTCACATATGAATAAATATATTATTGCTATTGAAAAGTCCATTAAATGGACGAAACTGGTTTGGCAGTACAATATACAGTTGAGCTCAAAACTCTACATTTTGTGTAGTTTTATTTCTTACATTTATACATATTCACATTGTAATCTCTTTTGCAAAATAAAGTAGTTTTGCATACTGCAACATAGGCTGAAATGATTGGCCGACGTAGCTAAGCTCAGGTAGTCAGACAAGTTTCACGACCTGGAGATAGTAAAGGTTCGATTTTACACACATTATAGTTATTCTCTCTCTTTACAAGTTTTTATTATAACATATAATAACTCATTTCAATCAATTTGCTTTGTTTGCAATTCGGAAAAAACAATGACAAGACAACCTGAAAACCATTTTTGTGGGAAACCCGATTATGTTAATGTACCTGAAGCATGGCAAACCTGAAACTTGTCTTTTGTTCAAAACATAAAAAATATGCACATATATTTCATATGAATCGTATATATTAATTATGCAAATATGTATACCTGGTATTCACGATAAATAACGATATGAATGTCCGAACATATGTTAAGTTTACAGAATGTATTTAAAATGTAACCTTAATTATAGCTGTTTGTAGTTAACCACTATACAAAATGTGTGATGTTTGCTTGAGAATAATAATTCATTTTCCTGTGACGGTAATAAAACTAATATATATATATATTCTTTTGAATTCAAATCGTATACAAAACCATATGTATCTTGAAGAATACATATACTGAAATATTAGCCTAAAATATCTACGACGGTCAGTTAAATATAAATGAATTTATGGTTTATCAAAATGTGATCCCTAGCCTTTTTCGGTATTTTGAGGCATTTCTAGTGAGGATTTTCTCTTGTAACAAAAATATGACACCTCATACCAAAATTATATTTTCTCGAAAGATATTACGAAGTTTGATGATTCAAGACTATCAAGTTTGATTTTCGTTTTGAGGTGTCACATTTTTGTCACAAGAGAAAATCCTCCCTATAAATATCTCAAAAATACCAAACTACGTCAGGGAGCAGCCCATTTCGATGAATCATAAATTCATTTTTATTCAGTTGAACATTGTAATTGCTTCCAAGCTGATAATTGTAAACATCATAAGTCCTTCCTTGTTAATTTTTAGAGTATAAAGTATACTCCATTATAATATTCCAGGGTAAATTGTGATATGTCTGTGCCAGTTGGGCCTAGATCTGTGTTGAGCTCCATATCTTGCTCTCTAAAAAAAGTTGAGTGAAATTTCACTCAAGTAAGAGTGGAAATTCATCCCACTCAATACTTGAGTGAGATTTTCACTCAACTTGAGTTACTTTTCACTCAACTTGAGTTAAATGCACTCAACTTGAGTGACATTCACTCAAGCATAAGAGTGGAAATTCATCCCACTCAAGTTGAGTGAACTTGAGTGGTTTTAACTCAAGTTGAGTGAAAAGTAACTCAAGTTGAGTGAAAAGTAACTCAAGTTTGAGTGAACAGGTATTTTTTCACTCAAACTTGAGTGAAACAGTTCACTCAAGTTTTTTTAGAGAGTGGGCAGTGTTTTTTACATCTTCGCATATCCAAGTCGAACACTACATACGTGTTGCCTTGGCTAAACATAACACATTATCTGATCAGAATACGGGTTTGGTGATGTCATAGCACTATAAATATTCCGTGGTCCATATTAGGACGAGTGCAGTGTATCACCTATTTAAAATTCAAATTTGATTGGCTATTCGAAAGAAATGAACGTCAATACAATCACTACTTGCCGTATTTGGAAATCACACAGTCAGATACCAAAGAAAATCCTCGCTGCACGGTGTTGGCAAGCTCCTATCTTGATTGGCTAAATCACATCATGAGCGTTTACGGGTTTGAACAATTTACTCTGTTCATAAGGTCAAGGTAAATGACGGAACGTTAGTGTAGTATTAAACTTGAAATGTGAAGATGTATTTTCATCTTTACTGAGATTTCATATATACTTGACACGTGGAGCTACAGGCAGCTTTATGTCAATCCTCAACTGATATACTGCATTCTACTGGCAAACAGACCGATTGGCATAATTTTATTCGAGCTTGTTATTCAGATAACAACCAGAACTTCAATAGATCAAGTCTCTCACACAACTTTAAAAAATGTACATACATCATTCTTTTACACAACAGCCAACCTCTTACGATTTTCACCACAATTTTGGTCAGTTTCGTAGTTTTGCAACAGGATGTAACAATATATTCAATTTGTTTGTTGGAATGGGTACTCAAATGTAGGTAAATGTCGCCATAGCAAGGAACATGTACGGGAACAAGAATAATATCAAGTCGTCTTGTCTGGGAACAAGAACAATATTAAGTCCCCATACGCGAGAACAAGAATAATATCAAGTCGTCATGTCCGGGAACAAGAGCAATATCAAGCCGTCATTTCCGGAAACAAAAAATATAAATTTAGTCATCATGTCAGGTAACAAGAATAATATCATTTCGTCATGTCCCGGAATAAGAACAATATCAAGTCGCCATACGCGAGAGCAAAAAAAATATCAAGTCATGTCCATGCAGGAAAAAGAAAAAATCAGGTCGTCATGTCCGGGAACAAGAACAATATCAATATCAAGCCGTCCTGTCCGGTGAACAAAAATTATCAATTTAGTTATCAGGTCCGGAAACGAAAATAATATCAAGTCATGTCCAGGAACAAGAATAATATCAAGTCATCAGGTCCGTGAACAAGAACAATGCCAAGTCGTCATGAGCGGGGACAAGGCAAGTGTTAAGTCCACATGTCCGGAAACAAGAACATTATCAAGTCGTCATGTCTGGGAACGATAACAATATCAAATCATGTTCGGGAGCAATAACAATATCAAGTCGTCATCTCCAGGAATAAGAACAATATCAAGTCGGCAAGTCCGTGAACAAGAACATTATCAAGTCGTCATGTCTGGGAACGATAACAATATCAAATCATGTTCGGGAGCAATAACAATATCAAGTCGTCATGTCCAGGAAAAAGAACAATATCAAGTCATGTCCGGGAAGAACAAAAATATCAAGTCATTTCCGGGAACAACGAAAATATCAATTATCCATGTTCAGGAAGAAGAACAATTTCAAGTCATCTCCGGGAACAACAATAATATCAAGACGTCATGGACGGGAACAACGACAATATCAAATATTCTTGTCCGGCACTAAGAACAATATCAGACCATCTTCATGTCCCCAAGTATGTGAAGAAGAACACTACTAAATCATGCCCAGGTACAACGACTAACGACACTATTAAGCCGCCATATCCAGGTACAACGGAAATATTATCTCGTCATGAGCAGAAAAATGCAAAACATCAAACCATCCAGGAACGAAGACATTGTACATGAAACTTTCTATTTTGTTGCAGAACACTCGAGTAAAGTTTCGCTCTCATTTAAGAGTTCCCTGTTGCAGTTCGCCTCGGTATAAAAACCCAAGTGCCCCTACGCTCGACGAAGTCCATGAATCTTTGTTTTGCAGAGTTTGTCCTTCGAGAAACGATTCTCTGTGTTGTCGTGTGTCGCGTGGAATAATCAGGTTCAGACAATGTTCTATCTTCCAAATGTTTGAGGCTTTTGACCGAGTTGGATAAACCTGTTGACATAGTCGTGTCTCTAATTTTTTTAATTTCCATGCCTTCTTCGAAGATTTTGTTTATCACTGATAACGATACGAAAGTAGTACCGTCTGCTCCTTCCGTATGTTGATCTTTTCTCTCGGGCCGCTTGGAATCGCGTGCGTAAGAATTTGTTACAACATCTTCTGTGGTTTTGAGGATTTCGACAGGTGATAAATTCCCCGTTAGTATAGTCGGCTTCGATCGAAAGTCCCACCGAAAAAGTTTGCTTCCCATCGAAACAGTTGGCACAACGGTTGAATCAAGAACTCGTCCCGGTGATTCATGATGGCGCGGTTCACTTGGCCGTGTCACAGCCAAACAAAGTATTCCAGCGGAAATAATCACACCCGTAAAAAATAGTCCCATGCCAATTCGCTTCCACTTCTTGGCTTCCTTAAAGTTTCTGGTATTGTAGAAGTCTTTTGCCAAAGTACTCGCCATCAAGGCTGCGAAACCAAATATGGGGTTGATCAATATTCCAAAGACTAAGTATAAATCGCCACACGAATGAAACCTGAAAAGAGTTGATGGTCCATTTAGCGCCAAGGAAGAATACATATACTTCAGAAAATGTGGCGGAGACACTCATTTTCAACAGCATTATAATCCGTGACTAGATGTATGTGGTATGTAAATTTGGTAAACCTCAGGACGGGGAATGTTGTCAATGACAATAGCGAATTATAATAACGAAAATTCGATGAAATAGGGATAGTGCACTTTGACCTGGTGATTGTGGAAAGGGGTGAATATCACTGATAGCCATTGCAGGAGGCATGGACTTTTTTCGCCAATTATATTTGATCAAAATTTGGTAATTCTCATCATGAAATACCAAAATGGACCAGTACTGTCTCATAACTGACTGGTAGAACATCTCAAATTCCTGGAATTTTGTCCAAATGAATAAATAGGAAAATAAATAAGAGAACCCACCTTTGTTCAACCTTTAACCTTTTCTTTGGTTCAATGTCAGATTTCGCATGATCATCTGTCGTATGACGAGCTGGAATTTTTATCCAAACGACTTCATTTTCCATTCTTTTACACAGAGTAGCTTCGCATTTCACATGACCATTAGCCGTGTCATTATCGGTCCTTTTAATCCAAACAGCTTCATTTTCGAGTTGGAGTCCTGGCGAAAAAGCGAATTGAGCTCATGAAGAGACCAGCTGAACTGATTCACATTAATTGAGGACTTATCAAATTATAGCTCAAATATTTTTCTTCGATCAAGATGATCTTCTTTAGGCAGATTTAATCCGCGTCGGAAAAACGCCCTTACTAGAGGTAAAGGTGATAAGAACCCGAGCGGTTGAAGTTTTCGACTTTTAAACAATTGATTTGGTTAGGAACCGCAACATTCAGTACCTGCCATGGAGAGCATTGTGGCGTATACATATCTCGCCTAGTAACATTTGCTAGATCCTGTGTTCAATATGACGATTTTAATCAACGTCACAAACATTATTGCAGAAATATCATCAAGCAAAATACGAGCGTAGAGTGCAAGGTCTATGGCGGTACGTTTCGTAACATGTGTGTAATTCCGCTTAACCCGGAGCTAGGGGCCGTATGAACCCATTTACTTCAATATCCTCATGGTGTTCATATGAAAAGTCACAATCAAAGCGTGACTGAGATACATCATTCTCTAGATGACGACTTTACAACGAATATCGTATGGATTAAGAATACTGATCAGCGATACGGATTTGATATTTTTGGAACATCACGATGTCTTGCCGGCATCATTGAAATCTGTTGACCGCTTCTCTCTTGCAGGTGTTTATGTATACTATACTACAACTATGTTGTATGGAATATGGAATAGGTCTTTGAATTATGGACGCGGATATTCTTTAATGGATGATGGATAAATAATGAATGACAGACCAGACGGTTGTAATAATCCCAAGTGAGAACCAGTGGCAAGATACCCCCAATTACCTAATTTGTCCTAATCCGGTCAGGTTTTCAGAAGTTATTGTCCGAAAAAGAAATTTTAACTTGGCACAAAGGTGGCGTCACCTATAGGTAGATCAACATGAAAAACATCCCAAACGGGATATCGAGGCGAGGTACCCACATACCAAATTTGAAAAGAATCCATTCAAGTTTTAAAAAGTTATTGTCCAGAAACAAAATGTTAACTTGGCCCCCCAGATGGCGTCATCTATAAGCAGATCGGCGTGAAAAACAACCCCAAGCAAGATCTTAACGAGTTTTTCAAAAATTGTTGTCTGGAAACGAAATTCTAACTTGGCCCCAAGGTGCCACGTTTTGGTGGATCAACGTGAAAAACAATCCCAAGCGAGATCTTGAGGCGAGGTACCCACATACCAAATTTGAGAAGAATTCGTTCAGTTTTTCAGGAGTTATAGTCCGGAAACGAAGTCGGACGGACGCACACCTGTTCTTACGAATGATAGCTTGTGTGTCTTTTTGTGTGCAACATTGTAACGATCGTCAACAAGGTGACGAATCACCTTTTCTAATGTAAGAAAGAAAGAAAACCCAACGAACAGCGGAAAAAAGCGCATAAGGTATCTTACGAACGAATGATACCTTGTGCGCCTCTTTCTTTTGTCCGTTGACTTGTGTGGCTAGACACACAACTTTTCATTCTTTCTTGATTCTTCGTAGTAGGATACTCTTTTCAATATGCAATTTCACTTATAAGAAACGATCCTTCCTCTATAAGAAACGATGATTTTGTCTTCAGAAAACTGTCTTCCTCGTGTTTTTCATAAAAAAATCGCATTTTGAAATGGGGTAATTGTGCAACATTGTAACGATTTGTCAACAATGTTTTATTGTTGTTGGCAATGGTTACAATGTTGCGCATGAAAAGACACACACGCTATCATTCGTAAGGACAGGTTCCAATACTATAGTCCCACTACAGCCCTTCGGGAGTCGGGGGGACAAAACACAGTCATATTCTCGCGACCTAGGCCACTTTTAGCCGCAGGTCACAGCCGTTGGGACTGGAGTTATCTCCCCCTGTGCTTTCGACTGGTTTTCACATTTCGCTACTACGGCACTGACTTTCTCTCACATAAGGGAAGTGGGTTCGGCGCAGAGTAGATTCTGTTCGACATTGATTACAAAACCCACAGATATAATTTGAGAGATGCAACTACAAAAAGACGAAACCAAATACGATCTGCTTTAGCTGTGTGAAGTAAACGTGTGTAGGGACGATGGGTGACGATGGTTAGCATGTCCATATTCTGTCTTCCAGTAAGTTGACACAATCAAGGCCTAGTGTTCAGTAGCTGAAGTGCATGGTCTCTATTATGTTTTTCCGGGACGTTTAGTATTCTCTTAGTCTAGCAATAATATAGTTTCTTGGATTATTTCATAATCTTAAATTTGATTATTTCGGATATTTTGTGTACGAATAAACATTTGTAAAGGAGACAGATTAAGCTTATTGATTTCTATGGACTGCTTTCGTGATTTTAAACATCGCAAAGTTGAGACTAAAATCAGTACTGAAATCCTTCCAACCAGCCAATATCTATGAACCTTTCTGGGTTTATTAATTTACCGAAAGCGACTGCCACAATCAGTAAAAAATCAGTTATTCGACTTTGTATCATCAGAAGATAAGAAATGGGAGTTCGAGCGCAGGGTTATAGGTCAGTAGGTCAATATGACGTATTATGCAGATTGATGAATCACCTATATATAGAACGAACATTCGATGGGTGTTCTGAACCAGGAGTTCAAGCCAGAATGTCGCCACGATGCCTTATGTAGGTGGATGTGTCATCTATGTATATAACGAACATTGGAGAAGTGGTGTTCTGAGTCAACATGGCGCCTATTTATAAAAGACATCGCACCAGAAGCTGTTGATAAGATCAAGCGTACCGAAATTGATCGACAATATATAGGACGTTGTAGCCGTGTTGTGGAGAGAAATACATCGGCTAAGTATAGGATGTTGTAGCCCGAGAACAGCTGTGGAGCTGCGGAGATATTTGACCCTGTTATATACATACTACGCACTTCGTCTCGCACGGATGATTTTATTACCCTCACTCATCGGCGTGATTTCGTTATAGCGAGTTGATGAATAAAGCGATTATTATTTGATCTTGGTATTATTTTTTTCTCGAATATGTCTGGGTTTCATGCTACTCGTATAACTCTTCAGTCTCCTCCTTGCCAATACGTCAATGCATAAATGCTAGTACTATGAAGCATGTTTAGTTTGTCCGATCGTTTTGAAACATGTACAGCTAACTGTATGTTAAATATAGAAACAATCGATAACGGGTATATACTGTCCATGAAATAGATATAAGTGTACGTACGTTTAGTGCGAGTGAAGTGTATGCAGCATTGATCCGAATCCCAGAGTCGTATGTAGTCTGGTAACAGATAGTATTGATCGTTTCTGGCATACCTCTGACCATGTACATACATACAGTAAATGGTGCAGTATTTTCGGGACAAAATCAATAAATGATATAAATACACATATACGTTAACATACGAGATTTGATCGCCTCCATATTAACGCTATGCCATGATCACTAAATATTAGGTATGTTATATTCTTGGCGAGATTCTGCTGGTGGGCATTTCGACCCCGAGGCCCGCCCCCTATACAGACCTTTTGGTCTTTGATATATGTTGGCATTTGTGGGAAGTTGATGCTGGGTCGACATCGGGCTTTACAGACTAGTCTTTTGTGTTAAATGCCGTCATTTTTATCTGACGGCGATACAGCTCACCAATCCCCAGTGTACGAGTTGTCACAGCGACACAGCTCACCAATTACCAATATACGAGTTGTGAGAGCATTTCCATCATAGCTCTCTAGATTTGTATCTAATACCGCTTATGCCGGTGCTAGGGGCCGTGTGGTCATGCCATCCAAGTTGCCACACGAACAGGTACAATAAAAGCGTACCTGAGATACAACGCATATCACTAATCGTTAGATTCTTGGTATGTGCTTTAGAATAGCTTAATCAGAAGACTATACTGTGAAGTCATGTGGCTCAGTCAGTATGTCGGCACCTCTTCCCACTTCCCTTATATGTGTTGTAATATACGAATACAAATAAAATCTTCTATGCATATCAGCATTTCAAACTCTCTTTTTCTCACTATCCGATGGCGCGGGATTCACTCTTCTAACCCCTCATTTTTGAGATATGGAGATTTTGACAAATTCTGTCTAATTTTGATGATGACGTCACTATGACAAAATCACGGCGATCAGTAAGAACAATAAAATCATCCGTGCGAGACGAAGTGCGTAGTATATATAACAGGGTCAAATACCCCCACAGATCCACAGCTGTCCTCGGGCTGTAACGTCCTATATTTAACCAATGTATTTCTCTCCACAGCCCTTCGGTGTCCTCAGGTTACAACGTCCTATACTTAGTGGATTTATTTCGGTACGCATGACCATAACAACAGCTCCGCAAGTAGGTCAACCGAACTCCGCAATCTGGGTAGATCGATACGCGCGCAAACGAACACCGAAACCGGGTCAACCGACGCGCGTGATGGATAACCGTTTTCTTTTTTCGTCAGGCTCGGGTGATTCGAGACCGGTTTTTCTCGGTGTGATGACCCATAAACAAGCGCCATGTTGGACCGGAACTCCTCTTCCCGAATGTTCGTTCTATATATATAGATAGACCTACATATGACGTCGTAGCGACCTAGAACTCCTGGTCCAGAACAAGTATCGAATGTTTGTGTCATATGACGTCATACTGACCTACTGACCTACAACTCCGCTCGAACCCCATTTCTTACTTATCTACTTAACTATTTTGACAATTATATGTCTTATCAATAAACTCAATATACATTTACCCGACGTTTGCCCATCTGAGTTCTTATAATTTCTCTAATTCATACCTTCAGGTTCTGGTTGAGGTAGATATTTATGTTTGAGGTAAGCGGCCTGAAGGACAAGTTCGTTGGTCTGAACAGTCACCTTTGTCTTCATTTGATGAAACGACAAGAGATTTTCTGAAATAAAAGTCAGATGAAAAGTGAAGAAATGTTAGGATTTAGTTTCGCTGATTCATACTTTGGTCATTCTCTCTTTGTCAGAGTATGTAAACCCCCAAAATGTCGGCTGCATTGGGCCGAAATACGCGGTGCGCATGTGCATGCACACTTTGGTTGACAAAGGAAGCGTGTATCAGCATGAGGGAGAGATGGAGTATATCTTACAAAGAACGAACACATTAGATGCCCAACTATTTGACAAGAGCACAGAGTACAGTATTTTGTTTAGTCTACTCCGTTCATTTAGTAACGGATTTAGTGATTGGTCGAGGGTCATGCGCGCAAAAGCTGCACAAAGCAGTTTTAATGTCGATGTAATTAGAGGGCGTATGGCCGTTAGGTGGAATATAATCTGAGAATGACTGTCGTTTGAATGCAAAAATAGCACCATGAGCTGAGAATCCCTCGGCTTTTGCGATTTAGATGCATTTGAAAAGTGTAATGAGTCAGAGAGTGAGTATTATTTAACGTCGCTTTCAACAATATTTCAATCAAAGTCCTACATATCGCAAGATACGAGCGTAGCGTGCAAGATCTATGGCTGTACGGGTCGTATTGTGACTAATTCTGCTTAACTCTGGGCCAGGGGCCGTATTTCAAGATCATCATAGTGTTCATATGAATATAGTCACAATCAAAGCGTGACTGAGATACATCATACTCTAGATAACGACTTTACAACGTATTATCATATGGATTAAGAATACAGATCAGCGATACGGATTTGATATTTTTGGAACTTCATGATGTCTTGCTGGCATTATTGAAAACTGTTGACCGCTTCTGTCTTGCAGGAAATTAGCCTAGTTTTATGTATGATAGAATAGAATAGATTTTATGTAGCTAAGCAAAGCACCCATTAAGGGTATGAAAATCACAGAAATGATTTTAGTTCATTTGTTAGATAATTTTTACGTATATTGGTATCACTTATAGAATTTTCTTATTCAATTAATGTATAATATATGGTACAATTTATCTACCTCATCATGGTAAATCGAGCATCATTAAATTAATAATTAATAATTCAATTCGATTATACAGTTTTTTACTTATAACTTGCACAGAACAATTATAATCATTTAGATTAGTAATTCAATTCAAATCTGAAAATAGATAACAATCTCATTATAACAAGGCCCATTGAAGGTACCAATTAGACAGAACACCCGGTGACCATCACGGAAGCTAGCCTACCATAGCAGATGTCACAGCAAATCTAGAGACAAAATCAGTGTGGATGAACATAGCTAAGTTGGTGACAATTACAGGATCCTCGCAGGTCATTAGCCATATAAACATATTTTGAGGTGACAAGCTGAGGAGGAGTGGAAACTTAGAGATGACTGAAGCATTTTCTATCCACAGAATAATGAGGGCAGGTCATAACAAAATGCACCTCATCTTCAACTTGATGGAGAGGACACATAGTACAGATTCTTTCCTCTGGCTTTGTATTTTTGTATCGACCAGCTTTAATTTCTAGGTGATGAGCACTAACTCTAAGACGTGTTAAATTCTTCCTTGCGGTCGCATTACGAACGTGGAGCAAATACGGTTCCCCACAAAAATGAGATTTGAACTTACCGTAAGTTCTAAACTTACCTTCATTATTAGTACTAAACTTGGAGATTTCCCTTTTCCAAAATGCTTTGTACCTTACTTATAGCCTATGCCGGATAGTTGGAATTGATATCTGGAGAGCACTGTGCATAGATAAACCAAGGGTGTTTAAGAATGAACTGTACCGTATTAAACCATGATATACCGTTCATGCCATGTAATGCCCATTAAGGTGCAGAAATGGTTATTATTGTCTCGCATGCTATTTAGCAGATCTGCTACTTCGCAAATAATTTCTAAAATCAGTGATATTTAGAAAGGGGTGTGCTACTTTGAAGATAATTTATAGGATTACTGCTAGTTAACACTTTGACTTGCCTGTTCCCAAAGAAAATATATTGTATAATTAGCACAAATGCTGAATATTGAATATTTTTTCTAAATTGCAGCCAGAAGAAATATTCAGCCCCTCCCGAAAGAAAATATATTGTATAATTAGCACAAATGCTAAATATTGAATATTTCTTCTAAATCGCAGCTCCAAATTGTACGAATGCCTCTCCTTAAAGAAAATATATTGTATAATTAGCACAAATGCTACATATTTTCAAACTTACATGGCCTGGTGAATAAGGATGTTTAAGGCAGTCCCAAGTACACCTTCTTTGCTGGTCTGTGCAACTCTTCTGACAATAACAGGGATTATTCTATCTTTCTTCCTGGTTACACAACGCGCATGCGCTGGTACACAAGGATTTTTAAGACAGTCGCAAGTACATTTTCATTTGTGGTCTGTGCAACTCCACTCAGCCAATATCTGATTATTCTATCGTTCTTCCTGGTTAAACATGTGCTGCTTTTTAGGACGCCTACAGAACGGGCGATATAAAGGCAACCTCACTGATGCAGACAGCTGACATGTATTCAGACTTACTGGCACAACAAACCAATCATTCAACGACACTGTATGTTGGCATGCACCCAATGACTGAAGGTGTTTCGGAGACAATCGGCCCCTTTCAATGTAATTTCGAAAGAAACAAAACGCAAAAAACAACATCTTCCTTTGGTACTTGATTGCAACAATCAAATTATATTCTAATTAGATAATATTATAAAGGTGCTAAATATTGAATATATTGTCCTTTCTCCGACACGATGTTACAGATATTTTAATGCGAATCTCTTCTAATTAGAGTATATTATAAAAATGCTAAATATTGAATATATTGTCTTTTCTCCGAAAAGGCTCTTGTGGATATTTAACTGCGAATCTCTTCTATTTAGTGTAGATTATAAAAGTGCTAAATATTGAATATATTGTCTTTTCAAAGGTGCCATGCAGCTACATATTTAAGTGCGAATCTTTTCTAATTAGATGATATTATAAAAGTGCTAAATATTGAATATATTGTCTTTCTCGGAAGCCAGCTAGATATTTAACTGCGAATCTCTTCTAATTATATGATATTATCAAAGTGCTAAATATTCATTATAATGTCTGTTCTCAGACGTCAGCTACATATTTAAGTGCGAATCTATTCTAAATAGATAATATCATAAAGCTGCTAAATATTGAATATATTGTCCTTTCTCCGACACAGTGTTACAGATATTTTAATGCGAATCTCTTCTAATTAGCGTAGATTATAAAAGTGCTAAATATTGAATATATTGTTTTTTTCTCCGAAAAGGCTGTTGTGGATATTTAACTGCGAATCTCTTCTATTTAGTGTAGATTATAAAAGTGCTAAATATTGAATATATTGTATTTTCAAAGACGCCATGCAGTTACATATTTAACTGCGAATCTCTTCTAATTAGATGATATTATCAAAGTGCTATATATTCAATATAATGTCTGTTCTCAGACGTCAGCCACATATTTAAGTGCGAATCTATTCTAATTATAGATAATATCATAAAGGTGCTAATATTGAATATATTGTCCTTTCTCCGACACGGTGTTACAGATATTTTAATGCGAATCTCTTCTAATTAGATTAGGTTATAAAAGTGCTAAATATTGAATATATTGTCTTTTCTCCGAAAAGTCTCATGTGAAATTTAACTGCGAATCTCTTCTATTTAGTATAGATTATAAAAGTGCTAAATATTGAATATATTGTCTTTTCCCAGAAGCCAGCTACATATTCAAGTGCGAATCTTTTCTAATTAGATGATACTATAAATGTGCTAAATATTGAATATATTGTCTTTCTCGGACGCCAGCTAGATATTTAACAGCGAATCTCTTCTAATTAGATGATATTATCAAAGTGCTAAATATTCAATATATTGTCTGTTCTCAGACGTCAGCTACATATTTAAGTGCGAATCTATTCTAATTAGATAATATTATAAAGGTGCTAAATATTGAATATATTGTCCTTTCTCCTACACGGTGTTAGATATTTTAATGCGAATATATTCTAATTAGACTAGATTATAAGTGCTAAATATTGAATATAGATGCTATTAAAGTAACCCACTTTTCTGCCTACTGCGGAGTTTAGCAAAAGTATCTGCACAATATTGCCAAGTATGCTATTTAGCACCATGTTAACGCATAGGAAATTTGAAAAGTATCTAAAAAAGGCCAATCCTGCACCTACCTCGTAATGCCTTACTTTGGTTTAGAGATTGGTGCAACATGGAATCTTTACTTAAAGATTCAATTCTTTGCCAGTAGTTTATGACATTACAGAAAATTTCAATGCATAGTGGATAGCGCCAGGTTAGGAGACCGAGAATGAATGCCTAAAACATATTTGCTAAATTTGATATTCAATCTATCACAATCAAAAATATTATTCGCCATTTCCAGGCTGAACTCCTTATCTTTCTTGGAAAATGCAAATGAGTTCAACGCTCCCCAAACATGATATGATTTATCCATTTAATGTTGTGTTAATGTTATTATATGAATTAGGTCTTTGGCTTGTGAACGCGGAAATTTTTATTTTTTTATTTTTTTATTTTTATTTGTAAAATCCATATTTATTTCCACAATATCAATATGATGTACAACATAGGTTTACAATTCATAAATTTCTCAAACTTATCTCAGATTCAAATATCATTATCAAAGGGTTTTTTCTTCCACCATATTTATATTTGCTTATGCACATTTTGGCTACTAATATTATCATATTAACATATTGAGATTCATTTGCTTCCAGTTCGGACATATAACGGAACAGTATTTCTGTAGTTGATACAACAATGTTCATTTGCAATTTGGTTTTCAGAATTTGGTTTACCATTAACCATAAGGGTGCCACTTCTGCGCATTTGCAAAAGAAATGCTCTATGTAATCAACTACTTTGCAGTATTCACATTGATTTGTTTCTGAAACACCAATTTTTTGTAACATAATCTGTGTTGGGTAGATGTTTTGTAATATTTTCCATTGTAGTACTCACAATCTAACTTCCTTTGTATATTTAATTGCCATTTCCCAATGTTCCTCATTTATTTCAAGCTGGAATTTTGTTTTCCAAAAATGTATAGAACATGCATGTTGCTTATTAATATTAGTCAACATGAGTCTATAGTTCTTACTATTTAATCCTTCGATCGATTTTCCATGATAATATATTTGATTTTTTATTACAGTGTTATGGTAATCAAAATCTGAAATCCAAGATTTAGGAATAGCCTTAATAACAGAGAAATATTTTAACATCCTTTGTCGTGCTTTACCAATTTTAAAGACTAATTCTTCTAGAGACAAGAAGTTTCCATTTTTAATAACGTCCTTTACACGTATAATACCACCTTCAACCCAGTCCTTGTAGTAAATAACTTCGTTGCCACTCATCACATGCTTGTTATTCCATAGTACTTGATGGACATTCGTTTTCGCTGTCGCTTCGTCATTGCAACAACATATGTTAGAGTCTAGCCAAACTTTCAAAACATTTCTCCAAAATAATGATTTAACAAGATGGATCCCTTTGAAATTTTGATAATCAACGCAGCTCTCAAAAACACTTAAATCTTCCCCTAAACAGGAGTAGTAGTACAAAGGGATTGTTTTCCAACTAGGCGTGGCTTTATCACATAACCTACTCACCCATGACAGAATCATAGATTTTTGCGTATCTGGTAGGTTAATCATTTTCAATCCACCATTGCAATAATCTTTACATAGAATAGATCTTTTTACCTTTTCAAATGCTTTCTTTTCAAAGTTACCTTTCTTCCAAATAAATCGAAAGAACAGAGTATTTAGGTCTTTGATAACGCTATCAGGTAAAATAATAGACTGCATTATATGTGTGAAGTTTGATATCAGATAAGTTTTCACAATCTGAATTTTTCCCATAATAGACAGATTTCTTTTGTTCCATTTTACAATTGTTTTTTTCACTGTTTCAATTCTGTCAGTCCAGTTTTCTACAATATCTCCGGCTCTCTGAGAGTTACTAAATATAATGCCCAAAATCTTGATCCTTTTTGGATCTAAAGCCCATTTAATTTTACCCACTTTTCTTTTACAATACTTCATGCACCCTAACCACATTCCCTCAGTTTTTGTTTTGTTTATTTGAAGACCTGAAAATATTGCAAAATATTCAATTATGATTAAAGCTTCATTTAAATCATGCTCATCCTTTAAATATAGTGTGGTGTCGTCTGCGTATTGCGATACTAATAATGTTTTTGTCGTGTTTTTAAATGGAATTTGGATACCTTTAATTCTAGGTGTCTGTCTAATTTTGATCGCCAGCACTTCTACTGCTAAAATAAAGGCCAATGGAGAAAATGGACATCCTTGACGGATACCGGATTCAAGACTAAACCACCTTGATATCCAACCACAGTTGGTAACACAACTACTGTTGTTACAGTTGAGGATCTCCACCCATCGAACAAATTTCTCACCAAATCCGAATTTTCTGAAACGTTCTATCATATGCTCCTTTGATACTGTGTCAAATGCTTTTTTATAATCCACTGCTAAGAAAATGCCGGGCAAGTTTGTTTCGTCTAAATATTCACATACATCATCAATTTGCCTGATTACAGTAGCTATGTTTCGTCCTTTGATGTATCCAACCTGATCTTCATTAATCAGTTCTGTTATAACACCCTGTAACCTAATGGCTAACGCTTTTGCTAGTATTTTATAGTCAGTGTTTGTTTAGGAAATTGGTCGCCAGTTTCCTAATTCATCCCTTCCTAGCCCTTTTCCTTTGTGTAGTAGTGTAATAATACCTTGTTTCTGTAATACCGATAGTTCCCCTTTGTTGTATGCTTCATTAAATGATTCCATTAACAACTCTTTTATTTTGATCCAGAACACTTTATAAAACTCTGTTGTTAACCCATCTATGCCTGGGGATGATCCGTTTTTCATAGCACTAAGAGCCGATGCAATTTCAGTGAAGCATAAATTAGCATCACAAATATCTTTTAGGTTATCATCCAATTTAGGCATATTTAAATTTTGTGTAAATTCATCCATTATATATTTTTTTTCCGAAAAATTAACTTCCCGTTTGTACAAATTTTCAAAATATTCGCTCTGCATGTTAAGTATTTCACTTGCATCTGAAACAATACTACCATCTTCAGACTTCAGACGAGTTATGCTCTTAGCTGATGATCTCGCCTTCTCTAAATTTAGAAAGTATTTTGTGTTACGTTCTCCCTCCTCTATCCATTTTATTCTAGACCTCACTTGCGCCCCCCTTGCTTCTGCCAATGCAAATACATCCAATTCTTGCTTGAGTACTTCCATTCCTTTTACTGCATCACTGTTATCAGGGCTATCACTGACTATCTTCCCTATTTCTGATAGCTTCTCCTGTATTTCATTGATTTTACCCCTTTTTGTTCTATTCTTTTCTGTACTGTATTTAACTGTGAAATCACGAATTTTAATTTTACATAGGTCCCATTAGCTTGGGCATCGCCCTGTGTGCCCGTGTGCTCTAATTTCAGGCTTTCAATATATACGTTTAATTCATTTACATAATTTTGATCCCTTAATAATGCATTGTTGAACTTCCAGTAGGATGGCCCTGTTTTCATCTTTTCCAAACAAATTTCTGCATACACAAAACGGTGATCACTACCAGGGCAGTCCAAAATGTCGCATGCTTTAATTTTTTCAAAAAAATTGTCTGATGTAAAAAAGTAATCGAGCCGCCGGGCGATAAAATTAGGCTTGTGCCTAGCCCATGTAAAATCCTTTTCTTCTGCATGATATAGACGCCATGTGTCGTTCAGTTCTAAATTGATCGTCATATTGCAAAATGCTTTACATTCTTTTTCAGAGTGGTTATTACCAGCTATTATATCCAAGGAGTTATTTTGAACAGAATTAAAATCTCCTACCATAATACAATTTCTACAAGATAAATGTAATATTTCCATTTTTTTCTGCACCTCTTCATAAAATTTCAGCTTATCTTGTACCCCATTCGGTGCATATACATTACTAATACGAAAAAAAAAAAAAAAAAAAAAAATCTTTAATTAGACGACGGCTGAATATTGAATGACGGATTAGACGCGTGTATACTATTATGTTTCACACTCGGGAACCCAACGGATGCCCCAGTACAGTTGGCTGCCTCTTACGACAAGCTGTCCGAGAAGTTTAATGATAGCCCGAGGGCGTCGGAAGCGCTACTTTACCGATATACGATCGTGGCCGTGCCACCTGTAGTTGGAATAGGCGTCTTTTGCCTCACATGAGCAAGAAGAAGGGATCAAGGATCAGTGACATCACGATCCGCAGATAACGCGTGTAGGAACAGCGAGTAAGTTGGGTAAACCAGTAGATTAGGCGAGTAAACCCGCGGGTAAGGCAGCGGGTGATGCGGATAAGGTGGCGGGTAATTACGTCATCTTTACTCCTCCATTATACCGCCATCTTTGCATCCAGTCAAGTACGAAACCGACATGTTTGATGACGTAGGTATAATATGTAAAAAAAACTTGATCACGTGATACCTCGAATATAACCCGTATCTATTGTTGTTGGGACATCTATTGGCCCTCGTAGTTTAAACAAGTGAGAAATGACTACATTGTAGTCAAAACCTGCGGCAGTGGCAATAATACAGTGAAAGACATAACAGCGGAGGTAGTGGTAATTGTAGAAAAAAGCGCCATCTGCCAGTGTTTTTATGCCAAGGGAAGTAATTTTCAACTTGTAACCCACAATTCTAGGGATTGCGTAATAGTTCTGATACTATATATATATATATTCACTTTCCCCATTCAAAATCCGACGATTTTGACTCGGTTTGACAGACGAACTCACCATGATCGCTTTGGCAATGTTTTGGTACAAGTATCGTGTATGCCAAGTTTCAAAACATTCGGTTCAGTCGTTACTTTTTGCAAATCAAAAAGGCTTTCAATATTTGGAAATCCAAACAAAATTCGAGGATTTAGTCCTAGCGCGAAAATCTGCACTCTTCAGTCTCCCTTCTCGCTTAATCTGCCGATCAAAATGGAAAATTTATATTTCCTTCAAAGTTATTTTTCAATAAATTTAGTATCAGGTCTATCACTTCGATCTGTGAAACTACGGAATGGGATTTAAGGCTTTATCGAACTGTCCAAGAGGCATAATGACACTTTTTCACTATTCAAATTGAGGCCTGTTACAGTCTTCATATTCGATTAAAATAATTAAATTCCTTGCCACTCTTTTCGACGCAGTAAGTCAATACCAAGACATGGTTTGCTTCTTCTAAATATAAATGATTAACTATTTCATTCTCAGGAAATATCATCTCATCTGAAATGTTCGGCCAAGCCTTTTCGAAGGTTGCTAATTTTATTAATTTCTTTTCTTTAAAATCAAACTCTGCAAACAAGAAATATTTCTAGTCAGTATCTATGGATATCTTCCTATACTGAATTCGCGAATATGTTTGTCACTAAGTCATTCCGAAGGTGATTCAAGTGCGAAGTTTCGGGGCTAGTTCACTAAACAAGGTCTGTGTGTAAGAGAATGATGTCGAATTCTCGTTAATATCTTTTGATACATCAAATTGTTGCATTCGCGAAAATGACTGCCAAGTTAAAGTCAATGCGAAAGGTATCTAAGTATCAAAATCAAACTAAAAAACCCCTCCAGGAAAACAAAGGCCCTAGCTTTTGGCCACGAGGTCAACTAGATCGCTTTTATGGCCAGTATCTGCTATATATGACGTAATTCCATTCGTAAAACTGATTGACAAAGTAACGTAAATTTTGTATAGAACCAGTAAATTCTAGCAGAAATGGGCTCCGACTTGAGAGAATGATGTCAAATCCAATATGTTGCTGCGCATTGTCTGCTGATATACATAAGTATTGAATTTACGGAAGTGATTAATGCTATTCTAAAGAGATTCTGAGTGCGGAAGAGGACCGGATCATCAATACCAGCGAATCAAGGCCCTGGCTTGCGAGAATGAGGATAGAGAGGCTGTGTTCCAAAAGAGAATCATTCAAAATAGCTATTTGCCAAATGTCATGCTTGTAACCGAAAGTGCACAATATAACTGTGAGGTATTGTTCGCGCACAGGGGTGTCTAACTCATTAAATACTACATAATCATTTCTGTCCCTTCGAAGTGGGCTACCATTTGAAATTGTCCGATAATGAGTCCATCTGAATCCTTTCGTCGGCAAAATAAGCATTCAAGATTCAAGCTTTTATTGTACAAACACCAGTCAAAGGCAGAGTACAAAATTTTAAGAGGAATACAACAAGAGAAACAATGGAACAGGGACATGAATGTTAATATTTATATATATGTTATATCTAAGAGATATGTTATATCTGAGTGTTACCGTTGATATTAGAACCTTGATTTTTGGCATGAAGGTGGATTAGGGGACTGTTACCAGCATGTTTCGAGCTGACCTACTTTTGATGAAAATTTCTGGTGATTTTTGATTAAAAACGCTGGTGAATCTAACTTGAGTCGTGCCCATCTTAATATAAGCAGGATTTCAACTGGGGGTCCAAGAGTTCAGCGTGCGTCGGAGTCCTTATGCCTACCCTACTTCTTATGTCCTGTGACGTTATTCACACTGGGCATGAAGGTGCATTAGGGGACTGTTGCCAGCATGTTTCGAGCTGACCTACTTTTGCTGAAAATGTCTGGTGATTTTTGATTAAAATCACTGGTGATTCTAACTTGGGTCGTGCCCATCTTAGTATTGGCAGGATTTCAACTGGGGGTCCAAGAGTTCAGTGTGTGTCGGAGTCCTAATGCCTACCCTACTTCGTAGGTCCTTTGACGTTATTCACACTATTCTCATGTATGATAAATCCAATCCGGAAATTAACGAAGCAATCATTCCACCGAATATAGTTGCAAATGAATTCAAACGCGCCTGAAGACAGTGTTGTCATGTGAGATCGGAGGTTGAAAAGAAAAGTGTGGCAGAGATCACACTCTCTTAGCGCATGCGCATTTCAAAAAGTCACAAGAAGAACAACAAGAACAAGAACAACAACAACAACAACGCGAGCCTCCCGTAGACCTGCGTGCCGCAGATAAAAAAGGAAAACCCTCTTAAAGTTTGCTCTCCTTATCTAGATGTTCGAGGACTCGACGAATCAGAATCAAGTATGCTACCACCATGTTTGAACGACGTGATTATTTGTAAAGACTCATGTGTGATCACGTGAGAGTTTAATCTGTAGAGAGAAGAATTTAGAATAATCAGTCCATTCTAATCGTCATATCAATGCAGTCGTATGCAATCATGTAAATACGTAGATGTTATCGAGAGGATAAGTATATAGGGAGGTAGCTCGATTTTGATTTTGAAGACTTCAGCGCGCATGCGCGACTCAGGTATATCATATCCAACCTTTACTCAAGCTGTTTTATTGAATAATTTTAATTAAGATAAATACAATTAATTAAACATATTAGCGATGAATCAGCAACGACATCAGATCAGGATTGAGGTTATATCTTTTGCATAGAAAATAAATGTAATACGACGTCTAATCATAACCAGTACGGATATAGGAATGTTGGTGTACTATGAGCTGGCATCGTTTCCCACCACACTTTTAATGTTGCGTTTAATTATTGCCTGTATACCGTGATATTCTGCTGGTGGACGTTTCGTCCCAGAGGCTTGCCCTCTGTACTAATCATTACGATTGTAGTTTTGTGACTTGAGAACATGGTGAAAAATGAAGCGCTTGGTTGGCGTTGGATCCCACAGGTATTTGTTCTGAATACGAACTTGCATTCAAAAAATAATCCCTGTTTTAGGCCGTTTTTAACTATCTTGCGGTCACATAGTTCATCATTTTCCAACAGAAGATTTGATAGGGCTATTACATCATCGTTCTGAAATATTTGTATCTAATACCGCTCAAGCCGGTGCTAGTGGCCGTGTGGTCATGTCAATTGAATATGTTCACATGAACAGCTACAATCAATGCGTAGCTGGGATACAAATCATCACATAGATCACTTTTGGTTCCTGTGATGTTTTAGAAATATTCAGTCAGTATATTTGTCTGTGTGATCATATGGCTTCTTGTCAGTACGCCGGCATCGTTTTCCACCACCCGTTTGATGTGTTTAATTACAAAGTTCATCAACTGGAATAATTAAGTAGGTGTGACTATGACGACAGCGGTTGCGATGGTGGTGATGGTGGCGGCGGTGGGGTTCAAATCTGTCGTTTTCTCTTTTCAATATTATCGCTATACTCCTGCTTTATAAAATGGGTACACGTCAGTTTCCACACGTAACACTGAATAGCGTTGGGGTCCATTAATTAACTTGACATAACACAGGAGGAAGGGGACTGGAAATGCTAAGCGAAAAGCATTTTGTAGATCAGTATTTCGACTTAGATTTTTTCATGTCATCGTCAGTACTTCATTGTGAATCAGAATATATTTTTCTGGTAAGTAAATATCGAAATATTGACCCACAAAACGCTTTTCGCTAATATTTTCATAGTCACCCTCTATTATTAGGTGGTCTCCACTTGAACAGCGCAATAAAAGCGCTGCTGAGATAATCAAGCTACGTCCGAGAATCCACCGTATTTTCGGGTCAGAATGCGAGATGCCGAGGAAAGCTTCCCTGTGGAGTCATAAGATTGCTTTTTAGTCGCCAGACGTCAATTTTTCCCCACCTCTGGCATATCGCTCAAATTCATCCTGTTTAAACCAGGGTGGGATAAAACTCGTATATAATCCATCTCCAACTTGTACATTGTGTTCAATCTCCCTACGTTTAAGAGTTATATCATCCTCTATTACATTTTTCTTCAATCTTCGACTTTCAAACGTAATTTGTTTCAGCTCGATAAAGAGAAAATGTTAAGAGATGACGTTTTCATACATTTTCATAAAGTAATCGGGTCGTCGCGACGAGGTAATAATGGAATTTGCTGCTTGTAGATTGGGTTATTGAATAGGAAAACGTATTGACAATTTAAACCCGATATCCCTAGAAGCCTTGCCCTGGTCGAATGAATTCTTTATCATGTAAATAGCAGATACATTGTCGTGGTGAGATCCTTTGGTAAACAGTTACGAAATTCCTGTATCTAGCTTGGCCTCAGTCATAAGCTCATCAATTATTATCAAGTTCCTCACAGCGGGATCAAAATTGCTTTCATCTCCCCGATTTAATGGTATAGTGCCATTTTCTGCCATTTTCCATAAAAATAGATGGCTTTCTCTCAAATGGTCTCATTATCGTTATCAGGTCGTTGTCAAAACTTATCCATCCTTATGGTTTTTCCACTTTCTGTAGGTCCGGCAACTGTCATCGTTAATGTATGATGTTAATTCCTCTCAGTATCTGATATATATGTTGTTTCATCTTTGTTTCAAAGTAGACCGCATTTCTGGCGGATTGTATGTATCACTCTGTGACTCCGAAAAGAGCCGGATCTGTGTATCGAAATTTGATGTACTCTCGGCGGAATTCATGGACTGGCTGTGGACTGATTTCATATGTCTTCGTAAAACGTCTAATCGGGAGAGTATATCAGAAAATATATGATAGAAATAGTAGAACTATGTTTCCTCGCCATAATTATAGCTAACATTGTGCTATATCATAATCGTACAGGATATATATACTATCCTAATGTCGTTATAGTAAAATATCGAATACTTTCGCTACCATCATTCTCAATCCAATATCTTACCATCATTCTCAATCCAATATCTTCTTACATTTTACAAAATGTCCAATCGGTTCCCCCTCAAATGTTGTTTATGTGTCTCCGAACAAATCTTGAAGGGATAGTCTTTCCGGTCTCTATTTAGAGTTGTTGTTGATGCTTGGTCGTTGACTGTCTGGCGCTGTCTATCGAGTCTGCCTGGCTGACTGACTACTGTAGTCCGTTCGACAATTTGCCGAGTCGGAGGCATGGATATAATTTTAGTACCCTCAACGGGTGAATGACAGCCGAATTTCTCCTATCGATTACAAGCGTCTGGTCCGTCATTCATAATTCAGCCGTCGTTCATTACGGAATATATCCCATGGTGAAAGGTTGATCTAGTCTCCTGCCCCCATTATGATGCGTGTCTTGCCCCAGGAAAGCTCTAGCCTGGTCTACGCATAATTCCATCCACTTATCAGCATAGCTAACGTAAATTTCTGCCAACATAATAATCAATAGTATTGTCGATGTGATGCGTTCCACGGTTTCTCTAACTATGCAAGGCGTCCACTCGATACAGTCCAATATAAGTTCGAAAGATCTATACTTCCGGTTGATGACTTCATTATGACAAAACTCGTGGTTTCCCTTCGTTTACCAACGACCTATATCATGCCAGCAGAGGACCCGTGTTATACTTCGTCACCACCGCCGCCACCACAGCCCACAGCGCCATCACCGCCAACATCGCCGCCACCACTGTCGCCAGCGCTACCACCACCACCACCACTGCCACCATCGCCGTCACCACTGCTGCCACCGCCACCTCCGTCACCACCACCACCATTGCCGCTAGCGCCATCACCGCCCCTATACCACCGCCAGCACCACCACCGTCACCACCACCACCTCTATCGCAACCGCCGTCGTCAAAGTCACATGTATTTATTTATTTCAGTTGCTGAACTTTGTATGTCCAAATGCTATGTTTGAAATTTGAATATTTGTATATATATGAATAATGTAGATTTTATAGAAAAGATTTATAGATGGAAGAGATATGTTAAAGGAAAGGTTCGGGTATGGTAAAGCTATATTTCAACAGAAAGAGCTAGTCAAATGATATTCAACTGTATTTTATTTTTATTTTTGGAATTCATTTTAACGCAGAAATAGTTAACCAAATGCTGTGATACCGTCAAATTTACCAAACTCCAGGAAAGCGCCATTGTATTGTCACGTGACCTATTTTAGCCAATAATAAAATAACGTCAAACAGCGTGACGTTAGCTTGAGGCAGAACATGTGAAGGCATCATGGAGCTGCGTGTGTTAAGGTGAAAATTGCAGTTTTGTTAGTAAAAATTTAAAAAACTTTAAATACTAAATAGCTCATATCATTTTCATTTCTAGTTGCCAGAGCGCGGCTTTGTTCGCTCTCCCAACAGCGAAGACACTCGATCTCTTCCGTTTATCTCTTACCTTATCCGTTTCACCGATCACTTTACCCGCGGGTTTACCCGCCTTACGTGCCACCTTACCGGCAGGTTTACCCGCCTTACGTGCCACCTTACCGGCAGGTTTACCCGTCATACCTGTAGGTTTACCCGCATTAGCCGACATCTTAATTACACGCTAGTTTACCCGCTTTACCCACTGCTAGTGACGTGCCTGATATATGTTCCCTTGCTCTTCCTCGTGTGAGACAGAAGACTCTTTTTCCCACTACTACCGCCTTTTTTTTAATCAAAAGAAAGAAACAATTTTTTCTTCTAAATTTCATCATCATCTTTAGTCGTGGTTCGTCCGACAAAATCGAGAAAACAGACCTGCATTATGGAGAATGCCAGTGGATGGACATGTTATTAACGTTACCATATATCCTATATAAAACTCTCGAGATACTACACCTCTCCAACCCCGCCCCCCCCCCTCTCTTCCTCTCAGACCCTCTCTCACTCCGTTGCTTCGTTCCCTCGCATGGCCGTATCACTTCGGATTTGCTTCTGACGCCCCTGTAACCCGTGTATTTATGTAGCATTATTTACATTAAACAGTTATGGAAACTAGGTCAGGGAGTCATTTTCGATAGGGGTCTCACCCCTCACCAGTTAATTCATGCCCGATGTAGATATGGAACAGATCATCATAAACTTTCATTCTAGCCTATATTGTGATAACACAATTGGACGTAATTTTAGTCTATATGGAAAAAAGTAGATCAATGCCACACATCTTTGATATAGTTGAAGTAATAAAGCATACAAGGATTGAAGACTTTAGACATTCGTGTTCACTTGCCGACTGGAAAATTTTCTAGTTTCTGTGGATTTACAAAGGCCGGAATGTTGCGATAAGCGCTGATGAGAACAGTCGTATGTTTTTTGTTTTGTTTTTTTTGTTTGTTATTATTAAAAACGACCTTTTTACCTCCATTTTAGAGAGGTACAGTTCATTCGAACCTGTTCATTCTCTTACCGCTTTTGTGGTTCATGATTTACTGGATTCAAGTTACTGGATGTCGGCTGTACTTCCACGTTTTCTCATATCGTGTTCTCTGATGTTTTGTCTACCATGAAACGGGTACTGAAACGAGAGGAAAGGGGTTTTAGGGAATACATTCTAAAGTAGAACTGTACACAGAATCGCGAAAGTAATTATAAGTACATCAACGTGGATGTTCTGTTCTTGGGAGCGTTGTTTCAGTACAGCTTTTATTTATATTTCTTCGGGCTATTGAAAACGCTGAAATCCGCTTTATCAGTACGGAGCTTGATCGCCAGTCATCAATTCCAGCCAGCCATCATCGCCCACTTTTATTCCTCGGGATCCTGCCACTCGAGATTTCCTGCAGTCACACCTCTATAGAAACTGGTAGTTTTAATGGGTGAGAAGAAATAAACATCTAGCCCAATGGATATAAAAAAAGACTTTGCATAGACGACATCGGCGACGGCTGCTGTCTAAACAATAACCATATAGGAAAACAACTCCCGGCACAAGGTGATAACGCCCAAGTAGTAGTGTATACACATTTCGAGTAGTTGGCGCCTCACTGCGCATGCGCAGGAATTGTGGAGTGAGTGTGCGCGGGAGTGTTGTGCGCAGGTATGAGATTTTGTGGCGGTTTTGTGGCGGTGTGCGCAGGGGTGTTGTGCGCAGGTATGACGTCACTTCCGGTCTGCGTGAATCGGGCGTGTGTATTCCTTCGCCGTGATGCGGTCTGGTGGTGATACGGTATGCCTCCGCGGACAGAAAGTAGTCCCAAATTCTCCGGCATTCTCCGGCAATCTTCAGGGGCGAGAGGGGTCCCTAGTGTACCGATTGGATCGAGTGAGGTGTCAAAGTGAAGCATTCGTGAAGGGGCATCCGACGGGTTGGGTGTGACGTGGAACTGACGTCATTCTGCGCATGCGCAGTAGACAAAGTGTATGGAAATAGACGTTTTGGGGTCTAGGTGGGCCACTATTGGTCCGATGGAGTCGTATGAGGTATCAATGTGAAGCATTCGTGATGGAGCACCTGGTCTAGTGTATCGTTCGTTGTTCACATTCTGCGCATGCACAGACAGGGAATTGTGGGAAAAGGGTACGGAAATAGACGTTTTGGGGTCTAGGTGGGCCACGAGTGGGCCGATGGGATCGAGTGAGGTATCAATGTGAAGCATTCGTGAGGGAACATCCGACGGGATGGGTGTGACGTGGAACTGACGTCATTCTGCGCATGCGCAAGCAGGAATTGTGGGAAAAGGGTATGGAAATAGACATTTTGGGGTGTAGGTGAGCCTCTTATGATCCTATGGTGTCGTAAGAGGTCTTATTTTGAAGCTCTCGTCAGGGAGCATCCGCCTGGACTAGTGTGTTGTTCGTGTTTAACATTCTGCGCATGCGCAGTCAGGGAATTGTGAGAAAAGGGTATGGACATAGACATTTTGGGGTTTAGGTAGGCCCCTAATGGTCTGATGGCGTCGAGTGAGGTATCCATGTGAAGCATTCGTGAAGGAGCATCCGACTGGGTGGATGTGACGTAAGACTGTAGACCAAGTATATGGAAATAGACATTTTGGCACCGACATGGGTCATTATGGGTCCGATGGAGTCGTATGAGGTCTTATTTTGAAGCTCTCGTGAAACAGCATCCGACTTCGGAAGTGTGCAAGGGCACTATATCACATCGGGGTATATATTTCATCCAAGTATAGCGGAAAGCGGTTGTCGTGAATAACAACAAGTTCAGCCATGTTTATACAGTTTATTAACCCCAATGTTACATCATACCCAGACTGGGGGAGCCGCCCTGGGTATGTTTAGTATGTTCACAGCAAAACAAATTGAAATATCAAACACCATGTTTGATTATTTAACGCACCGTCACATTTAATGTTTACTGAGCTCAAGTCAACGATCAGCATGTAGACATAGAGAGTATATACGGCATGTTATGCTATTCATCAGTGCAAGGGTGACGCATTCAGCCGATGGGTGGTCGATCAGCTTGGTAACGAAGAACGTAACATTGGTGACCCTCTCTACGACCCATTGCGTGTTGGGGCGTTGTCGATGTGCCCATCTCAAGGGATCCACGGTGTCCAGTTTCTCCAGCATCGTCTCTAGCGACGCCCGGTTAATGATGGTGAACGGCTGGGCAAACACATGGCTGTTATTACTGGCATAATAATACCGTAACTGGTCCGTCTCTTTGTGACGTAAGATGTACCCGAAAGCGACATTCAATTTGAAGAGCGTAGCTTGGTCATTGAAGATGGCTTCCACGTAGCTGCGTAGAAGGGTGAGGTCGATCAGTGGGAAATTGTAGATATCTGGAATAGGGCGATCCCGGTGGAAAACGTGCCGTATCATGGGCCATTGGCACCGATAGATGTCACTCACTGGATGGGCGTCCTGTAACAGATCGCTAGGAACATCCACTGCATCTTCCAGAAAACGTTCGATGTCGTCAGGCGTATGACTAGCAACAATAATGCTAGGGACTGGCTGGATATCTAGGCTCTTCTGAGCTGTGAGTACAGGCGGGCTCTCTGTGATCGCATCACCAGTGGCATTCGTCTCCCCGGGCTCATCTTCACTAGGTCTGACCCTCCTAGGTGCCACTTTAGTAGGAAGTTGTCGCCCAAACCGTAGAGACGGGACATGAATCAAACGCTGATGCCGTCTTAACTGACTGGGTCGTTTGAAGAGTTGACCACATTCATTACATTGTTCCGTCGCGCCCTCGTGGAATGAGCGTTCATGGCGCAGTAAAGGATCCTCCCGATTAAATGACCGTGCGCAGGTTATAGAAGTATACCGTGCGCCGTTGTGGATGGAGGACTCGTGCTGTCGCAAATCTTCTGGGCGAGTAAACTGCTTCTGGCAAGTTGTGCAAGTGAACATCTTGGTGGTTGACAGTGTTGTAGCTCCTCTCGTCAGAGTGGCTCAGGCTGGTGAGGCAGGCTTAGGCTGGTCAGGCAGGCTCAGGCTGGTCAAGCAGGTCAATGAATGCAGCAATGGCCTAATAATTCTCACTTTTATACACCTACATAGAAGTGCCCGGATGCAGGCGCGGACGTCACCGAAAAACCCCCACCTACAACTCACCACATGCAGTCGCCTCCTCAAGACCCTCATACATACCCGGATGAAAGACACGTACGTCAGCGAAAAAAAACCCCACAGACACCTCACTACATGCAGTCGCCTCCTGAAGACCCCCATACATACCCGGATGCAGGCGCGGACGTCAGCGAAAAAAACCTCACATACACCTCACTACATGCAGTCGCCGCCTCAAGACCCACATACATACCCGGATGCAGGCGCTGACGTCAAGTGCCCATGGCTACTTTCTCCACGATGTTCAAGGCCAGTTTGACCGAATCCCCACATGTCTGTTATAGCCTTCATGCATTATGCTCATATAGAAAACACACAAGACAGGTTTTTTTGGTGAGATATCATTTTGTTTTTTATTCAACAATAAATAACAACAACAACGTGAGAACAACCACGTGAAAACTGAAGCCCAAAACAGGGGGCTTGTACATTGAAATCGATAGAACTTAAGCCCAGAACAGGGGGCTTTTCGTGAAAGAACTTAAGCCCAGAACAGGGGGCTTGTACATTGAAAGAACTTAAGCCCAGAACGGGGCTTGCACATTGAAATGATGGGCGGCCCAGTCATATACGAGTACATCGCGGCATCGATGGTACAGGTAAAACAAGCAATATTGTCCGCACACGCTACTGGTCAGGCTTTGCAACGTTTGACTGTTCCAACACCACGTCTCTGTGCCTTGATCCATGAAGTCTGTTAAATCGGGATGGAGGGGTGGCAAGCCGTACGGGTCAAAGTATTCGCCCTGCTGTTCTGTCAAGTACACGCCCACCCAATGTTCACCGGGCCGATCCATCGGGTCCGTGTTGAGAACGTAAGCAGCAGGATACATACGGTCTAATGGGAACACATCTCGGGCGAACACCCCTTGAAAGATCACGTGTCTCTGGGTCATTCTCCAGCACGGTGGTTATCTGGTCTGTATCCATGTTAGGTGGAGAAGTCACACAGGACGTTGCGCGCCTTGTCCACTTGAAAGATGTTGTCAAACTCGGCGTAGCAGATCACATTGACGGTGGTCCCGAGGGCTCGTGCAAAGTGGATTTCCAACCGTAAATTGCCTTGCTTGGCGAGGGTCAGCTGATGGTCGTTCTCTCAGGTGGGGGTCAGATCGAAACAGAACAACGTGTATCCGTTCGCCTAGTCCTCCCGACTGATCATATTCCCTTCGTCCTGGTTGATTTGACCGGTAGCTGTAAACAGGCTCTGATAAGTTCGGTGTTAAGGCCGTGGCTGGGACCTGTTGTCCATCCACATGCAGGGCCACAAAATTGATGCCGAAATGTTTAAAGTCAAACGGGTTCTCTGGGTAGGCTCCGCTGAAACTGGTATTTTCCACACAGGCCAGGATCAATCGCTTGGGTAGTTCCCCCAGGAACAAGTTTTCTTTGTTGGCGCTCATATTTCCAGCAGACACAGAGAACACTTTGGTTTGCACACGTCGGATAGGGTACTGGGCTGGTTTTGTTTCCAAGGCTTTGAGGTGTCCCAATTGAACGGCTGGATTCGGTTTCACTTTTCGGACATACAGGACTGCGTCTTGGATGACAATCTTATAGTCAGCTGCATGCCCCTCTACGTTAGTAGCCATCAAGGCGAAGGTCGGAGGCGCCCGTATCAGTCGGATTTTGATGGGGATCTTGTTCAAGAGGTGCCGGTCTTGCATGAAAATGTCTGCGTGCAGTCGACCCATGAGATCCACCGGGACGCCGTTTGCGGTGAAAGCCTTCCGTTTGTTATATCCCGCATTGTCGTTCAGTGCGCCAATGTGCTCGGCTGTGTCCTGGTAGAATAAAGCGGCTGTCAGCTGAGATTTTTTAGCCTCTCGTCCATGCGGCAACAGTGTCTCGATGTAGGCTCGATAGGGGTACGTGTTGGTCGAGTCACTGATGAGTTTGTCGCTGAGAAAAATATCCACCTGTTGAAACATCGAGTGCAGCCAGAGATTCGTCGGGTCCACCGTTGCTTGGTCGACGATTCTGGAGCCATCCCCATTGACGACCTTGGCTTTCACATACAAGTATGTATGGGCTAAATCCACATAGGCCGTATCCGCATTACTGATGGTGAACTCGATGGGCCCTGTTTCGTTGATGCTGGAGAGCGGGAGATGCTCCACCCATAATCCTTGTTCGGCACTGGTCTGTGTGGGCGGGACGGTTCACAAATCAAATTCACTGTTGGTGGAGGGGCAGGACTCTGCGTGGATCAAGGACGTGTTTAAGAAAAGATATCCTGGGTCTTCGATGTGCGTCGTCGCTGGGTCGGTCGTCGACTGGTGCGTGGTCTCGGTGGTGCAGGTCTTTTATTCCCTACGGTGCGTTGTGCTTTGGCGACCAAGACGCCTCCTGCTTCTTTGGCCCGCCGTTTCAAGGCTTCTTTGGGTGCCGTACCCCCAAGACATCACCGGCGACTTGCAGTCCACTGCGTACCGCTTGTTTGCCGATTGCTTTCACCCCACGCGTCACCAAGGGCAGGAACGTTTTGACGATGCTCCCGAGTATGTTCCCCAGCCCAAGTCCTCGTTGCATACGTGCACCACTAAAGACCGGAAGGCCACCTCCGGCCTGTTGGGCATAATAGTCCATATAGCTGCGTTCATCGCACTCGTAAGGCACCTTCATTATACAAAGTAGGGAGCACGTGCTTGTCGAAAATGAAGTGTCAGCACCACTTTTCCTCGTTCGAATGCCACCGGTCGTCCCGTGTCATCTCTTATATCCACCGTGATAGTGTTGATGTCGGTTTGTCGTACAGGTAGGTAGAGCATGTGGGTGAAATTGTGGGTAACTTGATCTCCCTACGTCTTTTTAATGGGGACCACCCGTAACAGAGGTGTGTTGATATCGCCCCGGGTGTCGACCACGTCCGTGTAGACGTAGAGTCCGTACATTACAAGACATATAAGGGAAGTGGGAAGAGGTGCCGACATACTGACTGCGTCACATGACTTCACAGAATAGTCTTCTGGTTAACCTATTCTTAAGCACATACCAAGAATCTAACGATTCGTGATATGTATTGTATTTCAGGGACGCTTTTATTGTACCTGTTCATGTGGCAACTTGGATGGTATGACCACACGCACCGGCATAAGCGGTACTAGATACAATTCTAGAGAGCTATGATGGAAATGCTCTGACAACTCGTATACTGGTAATCGGTGAGCTGTTTCGCTGTGACAACTCGTACATTGGAGATTGGTGAGCTGTATCGTCGTCAGATGTAAATGACGGCATTTAACACAAAAGACTAGTCTGTAAGGCCCGATGTCGACCCAGCATCAACTTCCCACAAATGCCAGCATATATCAATGACCAAAAAGTCTGTACAGGGGGCGGGCTTCATATCCATCGGGATCTGGGCTTGGTGGGCGGTGGGACCAGCGAACGTCTGTAGATCGAAACCCAGCATTTGCTGTAGGATAGGACTCAGTACGACACTCACGTTGGCGGTGAGGATGATCTGTGCCTTGTCGTTGTGTGCGTTGTAATCGAAGTCCAAGTGATTCATGAAGGGAAAGGTTTTGATGGGATTTGAAACATTCGTGACCTCCCGTAGAGCCTTATAATGCAACAGTCTTGTCAGCCCTTGCATGAACTCCTTGGGAGTATCGTATTGGACTTCGGGAAGGGTGAGTCGGGTGTCTTTTCCTTCGTAGGTCACCTCGTACCACACTTCATTGGCTCGCACGTTGTACCACGAGTAAGAGTATTGGATATCCACGAGGCCACATTCCCATCGTCCAGGTAAATGCAGCGGTTGCGGTAACTGGGTGACGTACTTGGCCAAGGTGTTGTCAGGAAACACATCCAGCGAACTGTTACTGGGTAGGGTGAGGTAAAACATGGCGACTGAGCTGTCCTGCTGCTGCTGTTGGTTGTAATAGGTGTTCCAGGCCTTGGGCGGTTGTGTCCGGCGTCGTGTTCGTCGCGGTGACTTGCTACGTGTCACGGCTCTGGAGATGTGGGGTGTCTTGATCAAGGGTGGTTTTCTAAAGGCGTGAAAAGAAGGTGCCCGTTGGGGTGGTGTTTTGGGGGGTGACTCCGGTTCCCACTCGGCTTCCCAAGACGGTAGGGGGCCACTCGGCGATTGCTGGGTCCGCTGCATCCAGGCCCAGCGCTGGGGGTTCCCCACCAATTCCTGTGGTACATGCATGTCTTTCAAGCCTTGAGCGAAGACCACCCATCCTCGAGGATCCGTGTGCGACCTGCGTTGACGCATGAGGTCATTCACTAAATCCGTCATGTGGGTCCCGGGGACCACTTGATTCTGTACCAGTAGTTCGTCTTTATCATTCCAAGTCATGTTAGGATTCTGTTTCATCCGTTGTAATACCAGGCCAGCTTGTTTCTTGAACGATGCAGGTACACTCTTCAGCACTTCGTCTTCCACCCAATGTGGGGCTGTGGGTGGTACCCCTGGCAATGGCGGCTGTTGGAGCGGTGCTGAGGTCGGCGGTGTGTCTCGTGGTGGTGGTGGTGGTGGTGGGGTAGAGAGGGTTTTGTATTGGTCCATGAACGTCATGTACCGTTGAAGCGTCTCATTGTACCGTTGTACTTTCTCACTGTCGCTTAACCCCGGTCTTTGTAAGATCTGTTGCATCTCTTCATCGAGGGTGTTTATGGTCTTCATCGTAGGTGGAACAGAGTAGGGCGATTGGAGGTTTTGAAGGAACCGTGGTTCGACGAGGACCAATTTTTCGTGTGGTTCAGTGACGGCCGAAGAGTCCACCCAATACTGGACCCAACACGGAAGCGGCCAACGGTGCTAAGATGGCTCGAGAAAGCCGCCTTTCTGTAACACCTTTTTCTTTTGTATTTGAGAGACTCGCTTCTGGACTAGGGTTCGGAGACCTGTGTTATGCTTGGTCAACTTTGTCTTCTGAACCGGAGTCAGTGGTACGTTGCCTTTTAACAGGTTGTGCCCGATCTCGCACAGACAGCGTACACGGTCAGGGTCCGCACCGCGTACAATGGTTCGGACCAACTTGGGTGGGACCGTCTTCAATACACGGAGCGTCGGGGCGTGCTTCCGTACTCGCGCAGACATCATGTACAACTAATGCTAGAACCCACAACTCTGGCTTTTTTATCTACCTCAGAGAACAGAGACAGAGTCAACCATGTTGTGGTATTAAATCTTTTTATTATCCCCATCATCAAACACACACACTCCAGCTGGGGGAGCCACTGTGGGTGTGTTTACATTATTTTTGCATGTACACGTGGTGGGTCTCTCCGGGAAAGATGCCAGTCGGTAGTCGAAGGTGATCGGGGGTGGCTTGCTTGAGATCGAAGAGCATATACCCGTGCTGAGGGGTTGTCGCATCTTTAAAGGCTTCCGTTTAATCAGGAAGTGCTCATCGCTCCAGTTGGGCAAGTAACTTTTCTCAAATTGACCTTTGACTTTACTGATCCGTACAGGGTCCCCGACCTTGAACACCTCCTTCGTCGTTCGCTGCGATTGCCTGGGGTACAAGAGACGCCGGACTTGGGCTTCATTGCGTTGGGTCACGGTAATGAGGGCTCTCGCTATACTCCGGTGATAGGCTCGATTGTAACCACTCACAAGTTTCGGGAGAACATCGATGTACCGCCTTGTTTTCTTATAGGTGAAATATTTATACATGCGGCCTTTGAATGTCCTGTTGAATATTTCCACCACGGAAGCCTTGGTCTCGTTGTACGTATGGAAGAAAAACACCTTCTGGGCTTTCAGAAACTGTTGGAACGGTCTGTTGAGGAATTCTGCGCCTTCGTCGGTTTGCGAATACATGGGTTTGCGCCCGGTCTTGAAGATGTCCTTGAACGCCGCTATGAGATTCGCCCCCGTTTTCGTCCGGATGGGTACCACCCACGCATACTTCGACAGGATATCGATGCACGTCAAGATATACCGATTTCCATCGTTGTGTTTGGCAAAGGCGCTCATATCGACCAAATCCGCTTGCCATTGGGCATCTAGTCCTCCCACGATGACCCGATGCCGTAGAAAATGGCGACGGGCAGCTCGATGTAAGGTATAGGTGTCTTGTTTTCTTAACCAATCTCGGACTTGAGCACGTTGTATCCCCTTGGGGTTGGCCGCTCGATAGAGAGCCGTCAATGCACTATAGGCCGCCGGACTGTCGGGACTGTAGTATAAGTTATCCAACACCTTCTCCCAGCTCTTCATGGTGACAAATGATGATGGACCCTGGCTCTATCGTTTATTTATAACGGGTATATCTTGGGCCGGAGTTTGTTCTTTGGCTTCTGCCAGCACAGTGTCCATGGTAAATGACCAGTCCAACTCGTCTGATGACCGCTTGATAAGCACTTGATCCACATCTACCACGGCATCTTCCAATGCAGACCATAGATCAGGGTGAAGGGTAAAATGCACTGTACTCCCATCTAGCCGAGCCAATTGAGCAAAGAAAGGGCAGCGTCGGATGTACACATCGTGACACAAGTGGATGAGGTCGCCGTCCAGTTCACCAGACAACACCCGTTTGAATTTGGTCCAGCCCTCCCGGGACAGACGAATGTGGGCCGGGCACGATTGTGTAGGGTCCGCATCACGGATGTCTCCCACCTCCTCCATGATATTGACCGTATCCACGTAAACGTGCAGAAAACCTCGGGGGTCAAGCTGAGATACGCCAGTATTATATGCTCCGTCATGGTCAGAACATCATGGTACCAGATTTGACTGTCTCTCGTATTTATAGGGAGAACCCCGTGAGATCAAAGGATCGGGTGGTCATGTCACTGGGCTGACTGAGTCTAGCCGGATAATCAATGGTATCGTCGTCTGCCTCCGCTTCATTGCTAGAATTTTTTCATCTGGTTCTGCCGCCGCTTCTCTCATGGCACGAGCCCACTCCAACTCGTCTGATGACCGCTCGTCCGGTGTAAACAGCTGGTCCACGATAGGTACCACTTTCTCGAAGGCTGTCCACAGCAAACATCTCCACGGCCTTCAACGAGGGTGACTTTATCTTCATAGACGTGTAACCCCACCCAGGGTGTAAGGGAAGGATGGCTCCTAGGACTGGTGACATGGTTTACCCAATGACGAACGGTGAATGACGCACACGGTGTCTGACCCTCGTATTTATGGTCAGGTCCCACTGTCAATGCCACAGCGCCAGGGTCAATAGGGCAAAGACTATTGTGAGGCCAACCAGCCGTCGCTGGTTCCGGCGTGAGCGATCGTGGTCCATAGCCCGAGCATCAAGGATGGCTGTCATAGTCCAGTAGTGATGAGTGATGGCACACCTCTCCATCGAGTGCACTCTGTCGAGGACCGCTTCTGTGTACTCTTTCAGGATCTGGCGTCGCCCCTCGTTGTCGGCGCCATCTGCAAACATGGACCGAACCACTGCTCGGTAACCCGTGAGTGAATTAACCACGGTGGCATGCTGTAAAATGCGAGTCGCATAGGGCTGGCTCTCCGTCATGGCTCTGCAACCGTAGAAATGAAGGTGTGGGATCCAGAGGGACGTGTTTTATAGACCATGTCACACATGCGCGCCTATACGTAGCTCTACGGATGTAGTCCGTGATACGTACTATTCTGATGGGTTAGTGCAAAAAGAGAGCAACAACAACAAAGACTACAGCGCCGGAGGCGCTCCTGGATCCCCTGGAAAATCTCCACGTCTCATGGTATAGCTCAGGCTGGTGAGGCTCAGGCAAGAAGCTCCTCTCGGCAGATAGGCTCAGGCTGGTCACGCAGGCCAATGAATGCAGCAATGCCCTAAAAATTCCCACTTTTATACACCTACATAGAAGTACCCGGATGTAGGCGCGGACGTGGGCGGAAGCATTCTAGTACCTGGATGTAGGCGCAGACGTGAGTGAAATTCTAGTAACCGTCCATTGGTTCTTTTATCGATCGCTCATTGGCTCTTTTTTCTCGACCGCTGATTGGTCCAAATGGAACTGCCCATCCTTCCCAGGTTAATTTACAATCCCCTTTTTTGTGTTCAAGCTCTGTATATCGATGCCGCAACATTGTTGCCGAACCTTGCCGAAAGACCTTTGACCTTTTGACCTGGATGTGAACTTTGACCTTTTGACCCGAAATTCACCCGCGCACTTCCGGTGATGCCGCGCACTTCCGGATAACATAACCCGCGCGCGCGCGCTGCGGTCGGGGCGGGCCGGGCCGGGAAAAACCCGGATGGAAAATCCGGACGCTACGTCTAAGGAAAAGTTGGAACTCTTCTGTGTTCGGAGGTAGTTTTTATGAAACCGGAAGTGACGTCTGTTCGAACAACCCACACCACCGAACCACAACAATGGACCCATAATGGTTGGGCAAACACACGCACCCCCAAAATGCCTGCTTTCTATAGTACGGCCAGACTGCGCATGCGCAGACTCTTGAACACGGACGAACCATAAGCACAGTCGGATGCTGCTTCACGAGAGCTTCAAAATAAGACCTCATACGACTCCATCGGACCCATAGTGACCCATGTCGGCGCCAAAATGTATATTTCCATATACTGGGTATACTGCGCATGCGCAGAATGACGTCAGTCTTACGTCACATCCACCCAGTCGGATGCTCCTTCACGAATGCTTTTCACATGGATACCTCACTCGACCCCATCAGGCCATTAGGGGCCTACCTAAACCCCAAAACGTCTATGTCCATACCCTTTTAAACACGAACAACACACTAATCCAGGCGGATGCTCCCTCACGAGAGCTTCAAAATAAGACCTCTTACGACACCATAGGATCATTAGGGGCTCATCTATACCCCAAAATGTCTATTTCCATACCCTTTTCCCACAATTCCTGCTTGCGCATGCGCAGAATGACGTCAGTTCCACGTCACACCCATCCCGTCGGATGCTCCCTCACGAATGCTTCACATTGATACCTCACTCGATCCCATCGGCCCACTCGTGGCCCACCTAGACCCCAAAACGTCTATGTCCATACCCTTTTAAACACGAACAACACACTAATCCAGGCGGATGGTCCCTCACGAGAGCTTCAAAATAAGACCTCTTACGACACCATAGGATCATTAGGGGCTCATCTACACCCCAAAATGTCTATTTCCATACCCTTTTCCCACAATTCCTGCTTGCGCATGCGCAGAATGACGTCAGTTCCACGTCATACCCATCCCGTCGGATGCTCCCTCACGAATGCTTCACATTGATACCTCACTCGATCCCATCGGCCCACTCGTGGCCCACCTAGACCCCAAAACGTCTATTTCCGTACCCTTTTCCCACAATTCCCTGTCAGGGCATGCGCAGAATGTGGACAACGAACGATACACTAGTCCAGCTGGATGCTCCATCACGAATGCTTCACATTGATACCTCATACGACTCCATCGGACCAATAGTGGCCCACCTAGACGTCTATTTCGATACACTTTTTCTACTGCGCATGCGCAGAATGACGTCAGTTCCACGTCACACCCATCCCGTCGGATGCCCCTTCACGAATGCTTCACTTTGACACCTCACTCGATCCAATCGGTACACTAGGGACCCCTCTCGCCCCTGAAGGTTGCCGGAGAATGCCGGAGAATTTGGGACTACTTTCTGACCGCGGAGGCAGACCGCATCACCACCAGACCGCATCACGGCGGAGGAATACACACGCCCGATTCACGCAGACCGGAAGTGACGTCATACCTGCGCACAACACTCCTGCGCACACCGCCACAAAATCTCATACCTGCGCACAACACTCCCGCGCACACCCACTCCACAATTCCTGCGCATGCGCAGTGAGGCACCAACTACTCGAAATGTGTATACACTACTACTCGCCCACAGTATACTGGAAGAAACGGCTTAGGCAAATCTCGCAGATGATATGATCATGATGCCGCGGCTTTTTCTTAGCATTTATAGACCATAGTTGTATACATTACATTTACATTTAATTTTTGATAATCCTCTTTTATATCTCATTCAAAACATGTTGCCTTACAAGATTCCAAATTATAGTGAAATAAATATACTACTTTTAACTGGCGGTATTCGGTAATATATATTCACATATTGAAACGGATGTAACAGAATTATTGCTGTACAGAAATCAGACGTTTTCTAAATCCTATATCATCTTGGGGTTAAAGAACATTTGGTAGTTCTCCGTGAACCAAATTCTGGTCCTTAAGGATACGTGAGTGTCAAAATTTGCCATTTTTTTGTTATTTCAGTTTTGGAATATTCAGTATTCGGTTTAGTATTTGGTGAAAAAATGAAATCAAAATTCCAATAATAAGTGGTTCAATTTTAGTTTTGGAAATTTAGTTCCTAAAATAAGTTAAACAGATTACATTGAGAGGTCAGTAGTATACAATGAGTAAAACGGAAGGCTAGCGCGTCACTGCGCATGCGCGAAGTGAATTTTTGGGTTGCCATAGGGGGGGTTCGCATACGTGAGTTAATTTTTTTTTAATGTGAGTGGGTGGGTTTAAAATGGCGGCCGTTTGACGTCCGCCATTTTGAACCCACCCACTCACTTGGGTGCACTGATTGACCTGGGATGTGAGTGGGTGGGTTTAAAATGGTGGCTTTTGGTGTTGTGTGTGTAAAATAAGGGTCCGCCATTTTGAACCCACCCACTCACCGGGGTGATTGAGTGCTATGTGAGTGGGTGGGTTCAAAATGGTGGCCGTTTATTTTCTCTGGGACGTTGAAAGTCCTCCATTTTGAACCCACCCACTCACTCGGTTGCACTGATTTGACCTGGGAAGTGAGTGGGTGGGTTTAAAATGGTGGCTTTTGGTGTTGTGTGTGTAAAATAAGGGTCCGCCATTTTGAACCCACCCACTCACGGGGTCATTGAGTGCTATGTGAGTGGGTGGGTTCAAAATGGTGGCCGTTTATTTTCTCTGGGACGTTGAAAGTCCGCCATTTTGAACCCACCCACTCACTCGGTTGCACTGATTTGACCTGGGAAGTGAGTGGGTGGGTTTAAAATGGTGGCTTTTGGTGTTGTGTGTGTAAAATAAGGGTCCGCCATTTTGAACCCACCCACTCACGGGGAAAACGTATAAAAGCAGTCGATTTTTAGGGAAAGGGTGTATTCAATTGCACTATTTTGTGGAGCACTCTGACTTACCTGACCTGACCAGCCAGCCTGCCTGTTTCACCTCTAGTCTGCTTCACCTCTAGCCAGCCAGCCAGTCAGCCAGCCAGTCATCCAGTCAGCTTGCCTGTGTTGTATGGGCTGTGAACCTTTTACTTTTTTCACTTTTACCGGTGCCCATTCACCCTACTTTTACACCGTAGCAGTTGCTCATCAGCCTGAGCCTATAGTCATGGAGCCAACCGTGCAAGTGTCGCTTCGAAACAACCGTGTTCGCTTCATTGATGAAATACAGCGTGTGGGTGAACTATGTGATTTCCTTATGCAGGAACACATACTCATGAAAGAGCATGTCGACGATATCATGGCCGAGAAAACTTTTTCAGGACAAAACAAAGCTCTCATCGACTTTCTACTGCGCCATGGCCCCTATGCATGTCTACTCTTGGTGGAGGGGCTGAAGATCACGGGAAATGAAGAACTAGCACATTTATTGATAGCCGACGACGCCCTTCTAGCAGATGAGGCTATGTTAGTGGTGGACGAAGAGCGTACAGGTAGCAAACTTACTAGCCCAGAGAGTACTCCCCCTGTTAAACGGGCTGGACGTGCCAAACGCCCTCGACTAACCCCGTTAGTAATACCTGTGGTTGAGACCCAGCAAGTGAAACAAGACTTCCTCTGTCTGTCCAGGAGATCAACAATCTGATCGATGCGGCTCACCAGGCAGCTGACAAGGACATTTGGGAGCTCACACCCTATTTGACGGTCAGTGTCAAAGATGAAGAAGTGCATTTTAATGCAGCGGGCTTTAACGACAGACCTGGTAAGCATATAGCCATGAACTTGGACACCTGGCAAAAACTGGAGGCCCTTGATTACGCCATCGATGCGGTTATTCGAGACCAGGGGAATGACGAAGCGAAATTTCCTGTGGGTGACGACCTCTATGTGAGCTGTGCTTATTTCAATGACCAGCTCCTGGTGCATATTCGAAAATGGCGAAAAAGGTTAGATACACAAGAGCTGGTGGCTTGTCCTCAAGGGGTGACATTGAAATTAACAGCCTGGCGGGAGTTGCAGCGTCTAGCCAGTACAATTCGTCAAACTCTGGCCTATCAGGTGTCGCACTATATATATGAGAAGTACATCGAGACAGTCCTGCAGCTCATCAGACCTCACATGAACACTCTGGTAGCCTCATACGAGTCCCTCACTGAAGCACTACAGGCTGTGACGGAGGCGCAAATTGCCACGGCAGTGGTAGCGGCTTGTCCTTCCAAAATCCCACGTGAAGAGATCGTGACGTACATCTATGTGCACCAAGGACGAAAAGATGATGATGAATTCAAACAAGTCTTGTTGACCAACTATTGAGAACAAGGAAAACATGTATTGAACTGGGGAGATTGTATTACAAAAAAACTCAGAGTTTTTTCACTGTTAATTGTATTAAAAAATTCAATACTTACCTATAATTGTATTAAATTCAATTGTGAATACGTTCATTGTGTGTTAATAAAAATAGTAATTAAAAAATGTTTAGTGTTCATTTTTTCCTTTTTTTAATAGTCAAATAGCTCCAAAAACGTCTATTTCCATTCTTGCGCATGCGCAGAATGCTGATAGTTCAACCCACACCAGTCCATCAGATGGCCCTTCATCTCACCTTCACATTGA